>LR749500.1:3755076-3943314 GCA_902729485.2 Mus minutoides
CACAGCTGGAGCTAGCCAAGGCTTTGCAGTGAAGAGGAAAGGTGGGACAATGAGGGTGTATGGCTTTAGAACCATCCCAAGGCATTACACAGTGACCTGCTGGCCCTTCTTGTTTCTCTATTAGGACATCTTCCTTGCTCTCATAGACAGCTGCCTGTTCCATTCTCATCCTTGAGCCACACAGGGACTGAGGGTAGGAAGGCAAACAAGCCCACAGAGATAGAGGAAAGGGTTTCTGTGGGCTCAACTGGACTGATAGGGCCCTGGCAGTGGCTCCAATTGGTTCAACAGTCACACATGTTAGAATGTGTAGAGATTTAGTATGGAGGGAGGCCTTGCTGGATGTATCAAGTAAGGTCTGGTTTGCTAACTGGCTTGAACGATGTGACAGCATGTCACCTGCCAGCTGAGTGAGTCCTTTAGTTTTGCTCAGGTGGGAATCACTAGTGATCAGGGAGTAGTTTCTAGTATTGGCAGTCTTGGGCCTGAGAGAGAGAGCTAAGGAGCTTCCCCAGCAGGCAAAGGACAGGACAGACAAGCAGGCTTGGGGACTGGGCTGACTGACTCAGCCCTGATAACAGAGACTTAACAGCTTCAGATCTTAGAAGCCAGAGACAGCTCCCTTTTCTGAGTACCAATTGCCAGTGGTCCAGTACTCAGCAGCCAGTGAGATCCTGAGCTCCAAGCAATCTGGTAGCAGGGAGCAGGCAGCAGTAGCAAGTGCTCCAGCTCTGGGATTCTAATGGCTACCATGACTAGTGGTGTAGCTTTCAAACCTTTGTGTCAAAACCATGAGCCTTTGGGGTTGACAGCTTCTTGTAGAAGCCAAGACCTGTAGCATCTTGTCTACCATCTTTTGTGCCTTCCACAGCCTTGGCTCACAGCCTGCTGTTTCTTTTCCATAGTGCACTATCCTCAGTCATCTCCACCCCCACCCCCACTCTGCCCTACCCACTCTCTGGAACTCTCTAGGCTGGCTGCAGCTGCCATCACCTCTATACTCAGGATAAAAGTCAAAAGTGGTAAAAATTCTTCTATGTGGTCTGATGTTGCAACATCTGGGGGTGTTGGGGGAGCATCTTCTTGTTAACTCAGAAGACCAGGTGAGCTGGGCTTGGGGCCCTAGCATAATTCCATGTGACCCACTCCTTTTGTTGTTCATATGGGCCCTTTGGTCCTTCCTAGATGCATAGCGATGGGCTGTGTGGAGGTGGGGGATTCTGGAATGATTCCCTAGCCCCCAAAACCTAGCACAGATATGCCTTTCTCAAAGATGCAAAGAATTCTTGAAAGCAGGGAGGCTGCAGCAAGGACAGCTTTTATAGTTCAAAAAGCTTTACAAGGATTCTGTCCATTTCGTGTTAGCATATCTACAGTGCATCAGCCAGCCTTTCCCAAACATGGGGTCAGTTAGCTCATATGGCTTTTGGAGAAATACTTAACACTTATAAAAATTCTGCTGAAAAATAATCGTTAAAAGTCTGACATTTTCTACACACTTTACAAGTATAAGGAAGAAACAAGCAAAGGTAATATGACCCTGTGAAGTCATAACTGCTGAGATGGGAGCAGAGGCCACAGTAGTAATCCTAGTACTTGGGAGGCTGAGGCAGGAGGATCACTAGCTTGAGGACAGCCTAGACTACATAAAGAAACCTGATCTTTATAAACAACAACAATTCATCCAAATCCTATCCCACTCAGGCCCAGCACCCTTGAATGCCATTTTTGTGGGCAGCTAGGCTTGGCTCGTTCCTGTCCTTGAGCAGAGTGTTGTCTGTTCTTATTTCAACACTGAATTTCTATGTCCAGAAATCTGTGCAGATCAGAACTGAAGCTGGCTCTCGTCTCCACATCGAACCTCCTCTGGACTGTTCAGAAGATTTTGAATCACAAGAAGATGTGATTGGCAAGCAGGAGGATGCCACTGGGGAGGAAACACAGGTAGGGGCTGGCCTCAGCGTGTACTGGGGGGCTGCTGTTGTAGGGCCCTCAGTCAGGCTCTTTCTAACACCTACTTCCTTTGACCTTTGCTCTTCTCTCACTAAAAACAAGTGTGTGTGTCTCAGAATGAAGCATCTGTAGAGATCAAAGGACAACTCTGAGGAGTCAGTTCTCTCTGTGTGGGTTCCTGGGATTGAACTCAGGCCATCAGGCCCATGCAGCAAGCACTTTTACCCACTGAGACATCTTGCCTGCCCTCACCTCACCATACACAGAGTGTGGGTGGGCCACACATCTGTGTTTATGGGTGGGTCAGCTAGCATCCAATCACTCTAAATGAAGAAGGGGATAAGGGGGAGCGGCCAAGCCTGGCAGAGAAGAGTAGCTTAGACATGGAGGCTTTCTAGAAAAGAGAATTTGTCTCTGGCAATTAATACTAGAAAAGAGTCTGAAGGGGCTGAGGGCAGGCAGGGAGTAACCCCACCCACACCTGCTTGCATATGTGTACCTTGGCTTGTGAAGAATTCTGTAGATCACAGTGCTTAGGCAGCAGGCCACCTAGGGAACATCCAGACAGCTGAGTATCTGCAGCTCAAAGCCTGTTGGTACTGTAGCTGATGGGGGTCAGTGACCACCAGCCTGTCTCCAGTGATAGTATGCCCCAGACTCCCCTTCCACAGGTGTTTCCTGGCAGTGCATTCTTGAGCCTTGTCTGTTTTTTGCACCATAGACATGGAAATCAACAAGCACATAAAGTGCCTGTTCTTAACCAATTTATGTTCCAGGTGAGATAAAAAAAGGCAGAATAAAATAAGACCATTTCAGATATCAGCAAGTTCTCTGAAGGAAACAGAAGAGGGAGCTGGGTGTGGTAGTACACATTTATAATTGCTCTGTTTAAAGACAGAGCAGGAAGGTCCCTAGCAAGGTCAGCCAGGGAGACATAGGGAAACCCTTTTCAAAACAACCATAACAAACTGGGAGTGGTGGCGCACGCCTTTAATTCCAGCACTTGGGAGACAGAGGCAGGCGGATTTCTGAGTTCGAGGCCAGCCTGGTCTACAAAGTGAGTTCCAGGACAGCCAGGGCTATACAGAGAAACCCTGTCTCAAAAAAAAAAAAAAAAAGCCCCCCAAAACAACAAAAACCCCAAAACAAAACAAAAAAAAAAACCCCAACCATAACAAAAATAAATAAAGTCAGAGGGGAAATGGAGAGCAGGATGTTAGGGGGAGAGTACCGTGCACAGACTGCACAAGAGCACACAGGCAGGAAAGCCTTTATACCTGGCAAGAGGCTGGGCTTCAGGAGCTCAGTGCCAACACAGTGTGGGTAGGGGAGCGTGGAATGATTTGAGACACTGAATGAGAAGACAGTGGAGTGGACCAGGAGGTGCATTGTGGGCCTGGGCTAGAATGTGGGATAGGGTTTGACAAGTAGAGTTTAGTCTAAGGCAGTGGTTCTCAACCTGTGGGTCAAATGACCATCGGGAAAACACAGATATTTATATTACAATTCATAACAGTTGCTAAATTACAGTTATGAAGTAGCAGTGAGATAATTTTATGGTTGGGGTCACCACAACATAAAGAACTGTATTAAGGGTCAAAGCATTAGGAAGGTTGAGAATCACTGTTCTGAGGGGACAGCTTTAATAATTAAAATGAATGAATACATCATTTCTCCTTGTTGTATAGAAGCAACATTCTGGAGAGACTGCAGGCGAAAGTCAAATTGCTAAATAGACCATGCCCCATTGTTCAACTGTATTGCTCAGCTATGGACCTGAGGATTCATAGCCTCAGACAGGGCCTTCTCCTTCCCTGAATTATGGTTGCTGAAATGTGAATGACAGAAAGAGAAAGGAGCTGGAAATTCTGTTCAAGAAACCTGCTCTGTATTCGCAGTTTTTTATTTGCTCAAGCCGGGAAGGAGCTGGGATCCTTCTACCTCACATGCTAGGTGAAAGGGGTCTATGTATACTACACAAATTGCACTGATGTAGTTTGTTTCCTGTGTATGTGTGTGTGTGTGTGTGTATGTGTGTGTGTGCACTCGCACTGTAGTTCATATAGGACCTGAGAAGTCAACCTTAGAACTCGGTTCTCCTTTCACCTTTATGTGGGTTCTGGGTGATGAACTCAGGTCATCAGGCTTACACAGCTAGCACTTTACCCACTGACTTCTCCCGGTTCCGTTCCTTTCTTCTCTTCTTGCCCCTCTCCTCCTCATCTTTTTGAGAGGCTTTACTATGTAGTCCCAGATAGCTTCACGGGCAGGGTTTTCATGCTACCATCTCCACACCTGGCTCACGATTTGCTTTTGAACCTACCAACAGCCCCATGCTTGGGATCAGTCTGTATAAAACACACCTTCATTTTCTTTCAGCTGGATCTTAGCCATGTTCAGTCGCTTATAGTCCTACTCCCACACCAGGTCCCAGAGTGCTGTGCGCCCTTTGCACTGGAGAGCATTGTTTGCCCATGGTGAAGTGCCTAGCACCTTCTGTTAAGTTGATACCTTTTCC
Source organism: Mus minutoides (assembly GCA_902729485.2). Lineage (NCBI taxonomy): Eukaryota > Metazoa > Chordata > Mammalia > Rodentia > Muridae > Mus > Mus minutoides. The sequence continues at coordinate 3,759,548 of LR749500.1, forward strand.
TCTATGGCAGGCTCCCAGAAGCCTGCACAGTGGACAGCAGAGGCCCCCTCCCTGCCAGGCTTCTCCTGCCCTCAGCGTTAATAGCAGTCTTTGGTGCACATGCTCAGTTGCAGCCCCTGCTGCTCTGCCAGCGCTTCATGTTCCCCACTGTGAGCACCTGATTATATTTCTTTCCTGCCTTTCTCCACATCTTGAGAGGGCTCTCCTTAAGGCTTCACAGTCAATTTCCCCTTGGAGTTATTTCCCTGCAAAGGGGGAGAGAGAGAGACAGTGGTGCTACTTGCCTGCCACAGCAGAAAGAAGCCCTGAGAGCTGCCATCTGCACAGGCACAGAAGAAACTCGAGGCATGGCTAAATATACCAGCTCGGCATGAAGCAAGTGAGGTCTAAGCAGGAGCAGAAGAGATCTGCATCCGCATAGAGGCTTTGCACCTCCCCTCTGCCACCGGAACATGCCAGCCTTTTGCTTTCCATCACATCCCGTGAACTTCAGTTCCTTGGTGGCTTTGAGTTTGCAGACTGGCATGCTGGAGGCATGCTCTCTCTGCCCTGTGTGCTGCCTTGTATGGTGCTGTGGGAAGATTCAATTAGCAGCCAGCACTGATACAATCAGGAGATTCCATGTAATGATGTGAATTTGGGGGTTTCCTTCCTTTAAAAATAGTCAGGTGATTGGGGTCCTCCTCCTTCTCCTCCTCCTCCTCCTCCTTTCTATTCTTCTTTTTCAGCACAAGAACCTACATTGTAGCCCAGGCTAGCCATGAATTCATGATGCTCCTGTTTCCCAACTGCTTGATGTGTACTATGTTATACTTTTTTGTTGTTTTCTTTTTCTTTTTGAGAGATAGTATCACTATGTGGCCTTGGAGTAGGGACTTGGAGGCAGGAGCTGATTCAGAGGCCATGGGGGGGGGGCTACTTACTGGCTTGCTCATCATGGCTTGTTCATTCTGCTTTCCTATAGAACCCAAGATCACTAGTCTAGGGGTGGCACCATTCACAATGGGGTAGACTAGGCCCATATCAGTCACTAATAAAAACTGCCCTTCTAGGTCTGTCCATAGCCAGATCTTATGGAGAAATTTTCTCAATTGAGGTTTCTTCCTCTCAGATGACTTCAGCTTGTGTCTAGTTGACATAAAACTAGCCAGCACATAGGTTGAACATTAGTGCCAAGGTCTTAGAGATTTCAAAGAAGTTTCACTTATTCTTTGTTGGGACAGGATATGGCTATATGGCTCAGACTGGCTTCAGACTCTCATTTCCCTCGCTTCAGTCTTTAGAGCACTAGGCTGACCTGTGTGTCTGTGCTGGACAGTTTTATGTCATTCCTCGGCAGGTGGCCTTGGGCTTTATAAAAAGCAGGCTGAGCAAGCCATGGGAAGCAAGCCAGTAAGCAGCCTCCCTCATGGTGTTTGCATCAGCTCCTGCCTCCAGGCTCCTGACTCAGTGATAGACTGTCACCTGGAAGTATAAATTGAAATAAGCCTTTTCTCCCCAAGTTGCCTTGGTCATGGTATTTCATCACAGCAATAAAAACTTTAACTAAGATAGTGTCCTACCACCACCTAGCTTCTATAAGTTTTAAAGATAGAACCTCTAGTTGGGAGGGAGATTGTGTCTTAATTCTGTTTGGTACAGGCAGAGGTAAGCTGTTTTATATGAGGAAACCTTTCCCCCCAAAGATTTATCATGCATGTGTAGGGGTGGGGGCATAAAGAGCCCAGATGAGCAGAAGATGTTGGATCCCTTGGAACTGGAGTTATAGGTAGTTACAAGCTTTTACGTGGATGCTGGGAACCCAACCTGAGCCCTCTGCAAGAGTAGTAAGTAGTAAGTGCTTATCCATCTCTCTAGCTCCTGAGATCTGGTAACTTAAAGAATATATAGAAGTGGGCTTTCAGAGGGGAGTGGGGAAAGGGGAAAATAAGACAGTTCTTGGGAGAGGGATGGAGTGGGGGCCTGACTGTGGTGGCTTTCTGTAAGGGAGGAATGTTGTACTTGATGAAAACTCTTACGGATGTAGCAGTTCTTGGCTGGTGGACTCCAGTGTGCACAGAGAAGGAAGCCTGGCTTGTACAAGGTCAAAGCTTAATTAAACAGAGTGGGCAGTGGTGGTGATGGTAAGACACATGCTTAGTGCACATGAGGCCTACATTCAATGATAGCCCCAAATAATTATTTTCACATAAAACAGTTCACTTTCGTTGGGTCTGTTGAGACAGATTGGCATTGAACTTACCATCTGTCTACCTCAGCCTTCAAGCACTAGGTTGATAAATATATTTTGGTTGTCACATTTAAAAACACAGTTCAGACCAGAAGGACAAACAAACAAACAAACAATGCCAACAGGATAGAGTTGGATAGAAAATGCATTATTAGTTAAGGCCTGAAAATAAGTTAGAAATTCAAGGTAAGGAGGGCCACAGCAATGGTAGGCAGAGCAGCCTCAGCTCCCCAGCCTTCAGCTGGGCCACCTGGCCCACTGTGGGCTTCACTGCTGCTGCTCCACTCGTACTTTGGAAGCTTTCCCTGGTCTCTAGTCCATGTTGGGTGACATGACAACTCAGCTGTATCTGCTGTTTCCTTGAAGCCTGACAGCACATGATGGAGACTCACCAAACCTAAGAGAGTAGTTGACCTTCCATTAACCTTTTGAAAGGCCTTGGCTAAGTCACCTTCTTTGGAGCTCCATTTCCTCTTCCAACAGGAAGGGGTAGATTAAGTATTTCCTTTCCCTGCCATCACTGAACTTGAGGCTCCTAGGTTGTAGAAGAACATCTTCTCATATTCCAGACTCTATAGTAGCAGAGAAGACATGCTATGTGCAGGGTGTGGCTCGTCTGTGGAGCTATCCTATAGGCCACTGGCAGGTAGTTCTGTCTTTTTGCCTGGTATGATTTGTACTTCATTGGGTTTTGCTTTCTGTTTTTTTTCAAACATGGTCTTACCACCCACATAACTCTGACTGTCCTGGAACTCACACTGTAGGCCTCAAACTCACAGAGATCCTTCTGCCTCCTCTCCTGAGTGCTGGGATTAGTGTGTGCATGCACAGCTGTGTTTTTGGTCTGTAAAATACTGCTTTCCATAGTTAATATGTAGTAGAAGTCATCTGTAACTTCTTGTTTTTCCACCAGTCCACTTTGTTTCCAGAAATAATGACTCTGAGACTTCTTACATATGAATAAATGCTTAGACCAATGGTTTTGGCTCTGTTCCCCAAGTAGTTCATAGCTTAACCACCAATGTTTCTATTCTAAGTCATGCCACATGGCTGATTACTTGGTCCTCAGTTTCAAATGACTGTCTTCTGTGTCTGAAGCAAATCTTCACCCTCAGTCAATCCTAGAATCAATCTCTCTCTCTCTCTCTCTCTCTCTCTCTCTCTCTCTCCCCTGCCTCAGCTCTTTGGCCAACATTGTGTTGCTTCCAATCAGTACAAGATATTCTCTCTACATTAGCTTGCAAACAAATCTTTATTAAGCAAGGGAATTGAGTAACTGGGTAGTTGGGTTTGTGAGAGAAGGGAAGGAGCGGCACAGGTACTCCTGTGGGACACTGCTCCTCTGCATCACCTTGATGTAACTATGGGGACAAGCTCTGAGTAAGGCACGTAAGATTGTAACGGAGGGCCAGCACATTGGCACAGCAGGAAAGGCAATTGCTTAAGTGTGATCCTGAGACCTAAGTGATAGACTAAGAGCTGGCTCTTGTATGTTGTCCTTTGACTTCCACATGCACATCCAGATATATTCCACTTTTTATGTTGTTAATTAATTCATAATTTTCTGTGCTCAAAACAAAACAAAACAAAACAAACAAAAAATACCTGCTGTCCAGATTTGGTTCTTATGACTTTTATTTCAGACTGAAAGCTTTGATAGTTTGGTGAAAGAGGGGGACTTTCTCTTTCCCTAGCACTAGAATTAGCCTCTGAGATACCCAGGACAGTTAGGATAGCCAGAGATGCCTAGCCTGAGAAAGCAGAATGAAGGACAAACTGCCCTGGGCCAGTGTGGCAGCAACAGGAGACTATTAGGGCAGGGCTGGTATAGTGCTGGGCATGAGTGATGCTGAACCGACACTAATGGGGCATCCAGAAAGGGCCACACGGCCTCCCAGCACCCCATGCATGCTTATGCAAATGAAGCTGCCAGGTGGAATGTGGTTTTCTAAAGCAGCTTTTCCAATTTACCAACAATAAATTACTGACCTCGTGGTCAGTAATAGTATAAATGGTCTGGCTTGTGTCTCATATATATTGCCTACTTAGAATTTCTTAGCTATTTTGCATTCTTTCTGTTATTTTATGTAACAGTTAATGCATAATGCTTTCTCATTAGGAAGACTAAAACAATCTAGAAGTGAACCTGATAATTATGAAGAGCTCTCTGCTTTTAGCTGGATTGAGTGGATTGAGCCATGTGAACCCCATTCAGCTTATTCACTGATTTCTCTTTCCCGTCCTTTTAGCCTTTACTTCTTCCTTCCCTAAACATTTGGTTTAGTCAGTTGTTCAAGCTCCCTGCTCCTTCTCGTGTTAACTAGATCCACAAGTTCCTTGTTCACCTACCCTCCACCCTTGTCTTAGTCACTGTTCTATTGCTGTGAAGAAACACCATGATCAAGACAACTCTTATGAAAGAAAGCATTGACTTGGGGCTTGCTTACAGTTTCAGAGGGTTATTATTGTCATGGCAGGGAGCATGGCACCATGCATGGCACTGGAGCAGCAGCTAAGAGCTACATCCCAGTTCACAGGCTGCCTTATGAGAGAATGTGACACTGGGCCAGTGATACACTTCTTCCAACAAGGCCACAGCTCCTGATCCTGGGTCATTCTTATTCAAACTGCCACAGCCCTGTTTTGTGTGGTGGAACAGCTGAGTTCTCCTTTAGACCTCACTGTAGGACTGTTGTCATTTGTTTCTAATAAACTTGGGACTTTGAAGGGTTTTTCTCTTCTGTATTTTAAAGATTTTATAAACATTCTAAGTAGATTTTATTTTTCTAATTTTGCCTTTCATGTTAATTTCTAATTGGCTGCATTGGGGTAACTTGTTTGATTTCCTGGTTTTGGAAGTTCTGAGGTCTGATTTTTGGCCACCAGTTAGTTCATTTTTATGACTCCTCTATGATACTTCAAAGAGCTAACCATTCTCTTTTTGGTGCAAAGTTCTGACATATCTATTAAATTCAATCAAATTATGTGGTGATTTGAATGAGAATGTCTTCCATAGGCTCATGGATTTGAATACTTGGTCCCAGTTGGTGGCACTGTCTGAGAAGACTTCTTGAAGGAGTTAGAGACTGACTAGTGTAGTTCCTAATGTGTGTACGCTCATCCATCCTCCCTCCCTCCCTCTCCCTTCTCTCCCCCTCCCCCTTCCCTCCCCTTTCTCTCTCCCTCCCTCCCCTCCTCTTCCCTCTCTCCCTCTCCCCACTCTCTCTCCTTCCCCCTCCCTCCCTCTCCCTCCACCTCTCTCTCTGTCTCTGCTTCATGCTATCAGTCAAGATGTGGATATGGGCTCTCAGCTTTGATGGTCCAGCTGTTTTGCTGTTGGCTACCAGGCTTCCCTGCCATAATAGTGATAAACTCTTTTTGTTCCTCTGGAACCGTAACCTGAATAAACTTTTTCTTCTATAAGTTGCCTTGGTCGTAGTGCTTTATCGCATCAGCAGAAAATGATTACTACAGATTGGCAATAGTACCATTTAACTTGCTAAGTCTGGTCTTCAACTACCCACACCAGAATCTCAAAAGTGCTGTTAAAAATGTGAGCTCTGCATGTTGTCCTCTGTGAGGCTCCACCCAGCAGCTGACTCAGACAGATAAGACACCCACAGCCAAACAGTGGATGGATCGAAGGAAGGATTGTGGGCCCTGAAGAGGATAGGAACTCTGCAGGAAGACCAACAGAGTCAACTAACCTAGACCCTTGGGGTTCTCAGAGTCTGAACCACCAACCAAAGAACATACATTGGCTCAACCTAGGCCTCCCCACACAAATGCAGCAGATGTTTAGCTTGGTCTTCATGTGGATTCTGAACAATTGCAGGGGTAGCTATCCCTAAAGCTATTGCCTGTCTGTAGGGTATGTTCTTTTAGCTGGGCTGCCTTGTCTGACCTCAGTGAGAGAGGAAGTGCCTAGCTTTACAGAGACTTGAAGTAGCAGGTGAGGGGATTTTTCCCCTGACCCCAGGGGTCACCCTTTCAGAGAAGGGGAGGGGGATAAGGGATGGGGGGAAGGATTGTGGGAGGGGGTGAATGAGAGAAGGGCAATGAGTGGGATGTAAAGTGAATTAGTAAAAAAAAAATTAAATTAAATAAAAAAAAAAGTAAGCTCTGAGCCTGCTTCCGAAAACCCTTTGCAAAGCTCAGTGTCATTCCCAGCACTGCAGAGGCAGAATCTAAGGCTCATCGGCCAGGCAGCCTGGCAAATTGGCCAACCCCAGGTTCTGGCTCAGAGGTAAGTGATGCTCACAAACCCATTCCTGACATAGGTCTCTGCTGTTAGTCAGGCTGATTCTCACAAATGGCCTGTTTCCCCTTACAACTCTTTAGCTTTGCATTATTTGCTTAGATCCTTGTCCTTTTGTATGTGATGATGTCAGGATGACTCTGCATGAAGTGTATCTTACATTTATATGAATACATCAGCGTCACTGTCTTTGTCCCACCAAGGGTAAGTGAGAAGGTTGGGGAGATAGCTCAGTGTTTAAGAGCACTGGCTGCTTTTGCAGAGGACTTGGGTTCTATTCCTAGTAACCACATGGTGGCTCATAACTATTTGTAACTTCAATCGCAGGGGATTGGATGTGTTCTTCTGGCTTCCATGGGCACTTGACACATATAGTGTGCAGACATACATGCAGGGAAACACTGGTACACATAAACATTTAAAAATGAAGAAAACCAGAACAGTTGAGGCTGCTCTCTCTGAACGTCTGAGCTTGATTTGGACAATGTTGTCTAGACCTCTCCATCCAGTAGATTTAGTGTGGTGCTTTTCTTTTTGTCTTTTGGGCACTGTATTCTTATAAAGTCACTTGGCATGATTTCTAGCATACTTAATTAGTCACCCTTTGGTGCTCTTCCCGACTTAATTTATCTTTCTAGAAATGTTAATGATGAAATTAAAAGTTGTAAGATTGCTGGCTGTTTCTTTTTCATGGATGAGCTCCCTATGCGTGTCTCTGGGATGACAGTCTCCCAGCCTCTACAGTTGGCTTCCACCTCTCCTGTCAAACTCCCTTTTCCTGGGTATTAGTTCTTTCTGTAATTAAATGAATCAAAGTTTGTTGCCTATCTTTTAAAGGGTCGAGTCACCAGAGCAGCTGTCTCTTCTCAGTCGTCCTTGCTTCTTCCTGGGCTGTTTGTTGCCTCCTGCTACCAGGGGAGGGGGGCAGGGCCTGAGTGTGACAACTACACATCCTGTAAGGTGGGGAACCTTGGCTTCTCCTCCAAAGAGTAAACTCACTGTCGACCTTCAGAAGATTTTTTTTGGTGTGTGCTCTGCTATCCTGCCCTAAAGCCTACACATTAGCTTCCCATGCCCCACTAAAGCAGCTATGGCAGCCTGCAGGAAGGCTTCCTCTTCCTGGATCCTGGTTGACTCAGCTATATGCGTACACAAGTGTGCACAGCAGCCTTCTGCTGAGTTTGGCTTGTGGCTCTCTGTGCCTCCACTTCTCCAGGAACATGTTCTGTATTTCTCAGAAGTCCCCAGCCATTCCTCGGCAGAATCTCATTTGGTCTCTATCCAGCCCTATCCTGCTTCCTGTCTCTGAGTCTTCTGGCTAGCCCCTGCTCTGCATAGGCTCCAGCATAGACGCTGGGATGGTGATGTTGAGAAGATTGTCTAGGGCTCCAGGTTAGGTCAGGTCTAACAAACCTCTTACCACATGCTCTCTGAGCTGCTGGTCTCTCACCTCTGCCACCATGCTTTCTAAGACACATTGGCTTACCTTTAGTGGTGGACTAAGTACATCCAGCATGGAAAATAAAGACATCAATGAAACTCCAGGGGTGGCAAAATACACCAGGAAACTAAAAAGGTTGTGTAATATTTATTTGAGGGTTTTTTTGCTTGTGTATGTTACGTATGTGTATATGTATATGTGTGTATATATATATATATATATATATATATATATGCGCATGTTTACATATGTGGGTGCTCATGTGTGTAGGTATATGTGTATATGTGTGCATGCATGAGTATATATGTTATTAATGTACATATGTGTCTGCATGTTCACATGTGTGTGCATATATCTGTGTCTGTGTGTCTATGCATATGTGTAGGTGTGTGTGTTTGTGTATAGGCCCAAAGTTGTCAGCAGACGTTTTCCTTGGTCATTCACCAGTTTGCTCATTGAGAGTCTCTCTCTAAGCCCAGAGCTTATTGATTCTGCCTAGTCTAGCTAGCTATCTTAATCCCGTCTCTGCCTCCCAAATGCTGTGATTATAGTTGGCTACCTCATCTGCCCAACTTTTATGTAAATTCTGGGATCCAAACTCTAGTTCACATGTTTGCATGATTAGCACTTTATTGAGCCTGCTTTTCATCCCTTGTACAATATTTGAATCATACATAGTTGTCTTAGTCAGGGTTTCTATTCCTGGACAAAACATCATGACCAAGAAGCAAGTTGGGGAGGAAAGGGTTTATTCAGCTTACATTTTTCACATTGCTGTTTATCACCAAAGGATGTCAGGACTGGAACTCAAGCAGGTCAGGAAGCAGGAGCTGATGCAGAGGCCATGGAAGGATGTTACTTACTGGCTTGCTTCCCCTGGCTTGCTCAGCCTGCTCTCTTATAGAACCAAGACTACCAGCCCAGAGATGGTACCACCCACAAGGGGACCTCCCCGCTTGATCACTAATTGAGAAAATGCCTTACAGCTGGATCTCATGGATGCATTTCCCCAGATAAAGCTCCTTTCTCTGTGATAATCCCAGCCTGTGTCAAGTTGACACAAAACTAGCCAGTACAATAGTATAATTCAAAATTTTCTTAGTCATAGTTCTCTGGAAAGTGATGTAAAAGAATGTAATTTTAAAATGTGCAAATTATACCTTGGCATGGTGAGAAATTCCTGTAAACCCAGAAAGCAGGAGGTAGAGGCAGGAGGATCACAAATTCTAGGCCAGACTGTGTGTCTTAGTTAGGGTTTTACTGCTGTGAACAGACACCATGACCAAGGCAAGTCTTATAAAAAACATTTAATTGGGGCTGGCTTACAGGTTCAGTCCATTATCATCAAGGTGAGAGCATGGCAGCATCTAGGCAGGAATGGCGCAGGCAGAGATGAGGGTTCTACATCTTCATCTGAAGGCTGCTAGTGGAAGACTGACTTCTAGGCATCTAGGGTGAGAGTATTAAGCCCACACCCACAGTGACACACCTACTCCAACCAGGTCACACCTCCAAATGGTGTCACTCCCTGGTCCAAGAATATACAAACCATCACATTCCACTCCCTGACCCCCATAGACTTGTTCAAACACTGGAGTCTATGGGGGGCCACACTTAAACATAGCATAATGCAAAATGCATTTAGTTCAATTTTCAAAGTCCTCATAGTCTATAGCAGTCCCAATAATGTTAAAAGTCCAAAGTTCAATGTCTCTTCTGAGATTCATTCAATCACTTAACTGTAATCCCCAAAGAAATACAAGAAACAAGCTGGGCAAACTCCAAACTCTGCATCTCCATGGCTGATGTCAAAGCGGTCTTCAGATCTCCACTCCTTTTTCATCTTTGTTGACTGCAACAGACTTCTTTCTCCAGGGCTGGTTCCACTCCCTGTTAGCAGCTTTTCTCAGCAGATAGCCCATGGCTCTGGCTCATGGCTTTGAGTCTCCAAGTCAATTTCAATGTTACAGCTTCTTGTTTCAGTGTCTGGGATTCCACTTGATCTTTTGGGCTCCTCCTAAGGGCTGGCATCACTTCTCCAGCTCTGCCCTCTGTAGCACTCTAAACTCAGGTTGATCTACTCTACTACGGCTGCTGTTCTTGGTGATCATCCCATGGTACTGACATCTCCAATACACTGGGGTGTTCCACTCCAACTAGGCTTCACCAATAGCCTCTCATAGGCTCTCTTCATGGTGCCAAGCCTCAGATCCTTTGCATGACCCCTTCAGTCCTGGGCCATCAACTATAGCTGAGGCTATACCTTCTCCAATGGCCTTCCATGCCCTCTCACAGTGCCAAGCCTCAGCTGTTCTTCATAACACCTCATGCCTTCAAAACCAGTACCCCTGGGTGATTCTTACACATTACAGCTGTAGCACGAGGTACAACCTTGGCTATCTCTGGAACACAGTTTCTTTGTGCTCCCAGAAAACACTTCCCAGAAGATTTTATCTCAGTGATGCTGCTCTCTTCATAATCACTGCTAATTTCTTAGCTCCAGATAACCAGCATCAATTGTCCCAGTAGTTCCTTCCATTCTTAGCTCTAGAGCCAGAGCCACATGGCTGGAGCTGCTGAGTTCTCTGCTTGCAGGAATTAGAACATGACCCGCTTGTACTATTACATTGTCACTGGCTTTCTGTTTTCCAAATCCTTCACTGCCTAAGCTTAGCTATCCTGGGTCTTGCTCTGTAGATTGCCTTGAATGCAGAGATCAGCATGCCTGTCTCCTGGGATTAAAGGTGTGTACCACCATGCCTGGGTCTAAATTTAGCTGGGTAGTATCTTGCCCCCAAGGTCCCACTCCCTTAATCTGTTATCTCCTAGAACACAGGATTTTGCTCCATTTCACTTCCTGGTACCCCTTTAATACTCAAAACCATATCTTTTATATTTTTCCTTTCTAAGCTTGCTATGCTTGTTCAAACTTCTCTTCATGAGACTTAACCAGAGAACAAAGTCTCTGCTGGGCTTTTTTGAAACTTCCTTTGACAATGCAATTAATCTGAGTCTCTTCACCTTAGCCTCAGGCAGACTTTTCAGACTAGGGCAAAAAGTAGCCACATTCTTCACCAAAATACCACAAAAACAGTCTTTATACAACATTCTGAAATTCTTCTCCTTTGAAATCTCTTGGGCCAGGTTTGCACAGTTCAAATTACTCCCAGCAACAAAGTCTTCCATGTTCCTTCTAGGATGACCCATTAATCCACATTTAAAGCATTCCACTGTGTTCTAAATCCAAAGTCCCAAAATCCACATTCTTTCAAATAAAATCATGGTCAGGCCTATCACAGCAATACCCCACTCCCCAACTTCTGTCTTAGTTAGGGTTTTACTGCTGTGAACAGACACCATGACCAAGGCAAGTCTTATAAAAAAAACAACATTTAATTGGGGCTGGTTACAGGTTCAGACCATTATCATCAAGGTGAGAGCATGGCAGCATCCAGACAGGAATAGCACAGGCAGAGCTGAGAGTTCTACATCTTCATCTGAAGGCTGCTAGTGGAAGACTGACTTCTAGGCATCTAGGGTGAGAGTATTAAGCCCACACCCACAGTGACACACCTACTCCAACCAGGTCACACCTCCAAAAGGTGCCACTCCCTGGTCCAAGAATTTACAAACCATCACACTGTGCTACGTAAGTCCAAAGATAGCTTGGGAAACTTAGTGCGGCTCTGACTCATAAAGCCAAGAGCTAAATCTGTAGTTCATTTACCTGCCGTGTACCAGGTCCTGGATTCCATCCTCAGTATTTAAACACAAACACTCTCTCTCACACACACACACACACACACACACACACACACACCACATACACACATACCACAGCTACACACACACCACATACATACATACCACAACTACATACATACACACACATACACCACACACATACCACAACTACACACACAGATACACCACACACACACACACACACAAAGTGGGCCCTAAAGTTAGGATACAAGTCATATCCTATTGAGTGTGTGACTTGAGAGCCACTGCTGGGCTGTGGGAGGTCTCTTACCAAACGGCTGTCCTTGTTTCCCTATCAGGAGTCCTCTAGAACTGGAGCTTCCTCTCTCCTGCTTATCACTCTGTTCCTTGCCTTTATCATCTGTATCTGCTTATGAGAGACAGATATTTCCACTAAAATATTTATTTTTTAGTTAATTTTTTTTAACATTTGCTTATTTAAGTGTACGGATGTGTCCATGTGTGGAGATGAAAGGAAAACTTGTAGTTGTGGGCTTCTTCCTTCCATCTGGTCATCAGGCTGGTGTAAACACCTCTGCCCCCGAGATGTCTGTCTGGCCCCTTTTCTTAATTTTAAAAATTACAGTTATTTTTGTTTGTATATGTATGTATACTCATGCATGCATACTGTGGAGGTCAGAGGATAATTTGTGCAAATTGGTTTTCTCCTTTTACCATTGTCAGTTCTGGGAATCAAACTCAGGTCATCAAGCTTGATGGCAATTGCTTTTGCCCACTGTGCCACCTTAATGACCCCCCAAAATATTTCTTAAATATATGAATGAACAAATATAACATATCAAGCAGTGCAGGATAAAAAGCCTTTCGAGCCCAGGAGTGTGGTGTGAATGATCTTGGCTGCATTCTCCTCCCTAAGGCTAGTCCAGTGTGGAAGCTCCATCTACTCATGTTCACCATGTGCTATCTTAGGGACTTCCTCAGAAAAAGACTCATGGATCCACAAGTGTCATTCCATCAGAGGAAAGGGGACTGACTTGGTTTATGCAGCAGGGCAGGCTGTACACGTGGAAGCAGACTAGGGAGCAGAGAGCGCTGAAGCCAGGGCCAGGCTCAAAGCTTCCCTCAGAGTTTTTATCCATTCTCAGAGTGCCATCAGCTGAGGACTAAGGGTTCAAATCACAGCGTTGTGTGAGACATTCCACATTCAGACATCCTACAGACTTTATGTACTGGCTCCTGGCAGCTGTGTCAAAGGTTACCAGACCCCTGCTGATCAATGATGGCAGTCATTCAGCACATGCTTTCAGTTCTTCTGGAGATTGGCCTCTCTGTATTGGTACCTGTGGTCAGTAGCCTAGCCATGGACCCGGCCAGTTATTATCTGAATACTGGCTCTGCTATTACTAGCTATGTGACCTTGGGCTTGCCTTTCATCCCACTGAGCCAAAATGATGCCATCGACGGTCCCAGAGGTGCACAGAGAGTTGATATGTACATAGAACATGTGATATACAGCAGCAACTCAGCAGTTAAAACTGCTGTAGTTGTTACTGATGACATGGATGCTGTTATTGTCACTGTTACTGTCACCTTGGCATTTCATAGTCACCTAGTTTCACTCTTAGCCCAGCAGAGAGAGGAGGCTTGTAGAGGATACTGTAGTCCTGGACATGAAGACCTGGGTACATTTTAGTAGTGGTTTCTATAGTCACACCTTCTACCTGCAGCATCCGATCCCTTAAGCATTCCAGCTCCCCATGGGGAGGGCATTTTGTGTGCCCAGTCATCAGCTCAGTTCCTGTGATGTCTGTCCCTTGGCCCCCACATGGAAGGCTTTGGTGGAATGTTTCTGAAGTTAGCATTTGAAACACTGAACACTGAAATTGAGTATAACCAAGTTTTAAAGCAAAGAATAAAGTAAGTTTTTCCAGAGAAAATTCTGGATGACAGCTTCAAAGCCCCTCATAGATCCCACAGCAGGGCACTGCTTTGAAATTCAGGAAGATTGGCTTTCCAAGCTGTCATTGCAGCCCAGGTCCTGCTCTCGCAGACGGGAAGGTCTGAATGGGCTCCTTTCTAGGGAGATGGAGCTTCTTAGCTCAGTTCCCTTGTGTCTCTGGAGCAGATGGTTTCCCATCACATGGGCATCCCAGCTTCCCCAGGTCACTCACCTCCTGTGAGCAAATAGAGTCTTTTTCTTAGTGAAAAAGAACAACCACGTAGCGTCTAGGGGGTGTGTGTATGTGTGTGTGTGTGTGCACGTGTAAATACAATATGGTCTTTACATTTACATTGACTGCTGAAGAAAAAAGAAAGGTTAAAACAGAAGGATTTATTAAAACTCACATTCTTTGCCATAAAAAATGTTAGTTTTTAAAAAGTTATTATTTTCATGCTTTACATCCTGGCTACAGTTCACCCCTCTACACTTTTCCCAGCCCACTTCCACCTCCCCTCTCTCCAGATCCACTCCTCTTTTATTCCCTCTCTCCCCCCCAATAAAGGACATTGCTCCCAGGAATTTCAACTAAACATGGCACAACAAATTAACAAATAAGACTAGGCACAAACCCTCATTTCAAAGCTGGATAAAGCAACCCAATAGGGAGAAAAGGATTCCAAATGCAGGCAAAAGTGTTAGAGACACCCCTCAACATACACAGGAGTCCCACAAGGACACTAAGCTACAGAGCCATAACATACATGCAGAGGACCTAGTACAGACCTATGTAGGCTCCATGATCATCAGTACAGTCTCTGTGAGCCCCTATGAGCCCTGCTTAGTTAATTCTGTGTGCTGTTTTCTTTTTTTTTTTTTTTTTCTTTTTTTTTTTTTGGTTTTTCAAGACAGGGTTTCTCTGTATAGCCCTGGCTGTCCTGGAACTCACTCTGTAGACCAGGCTGGCCTCGAACTCAGAAATCCGCCTGCCTCTGCCTCCCGAGTGCTGGGATTAAAGGCGTGCGCCACCACGCCCGGCTCTGTGTGCTGTTTTCATGGTGTCCTCAACCCTTCTGGCTCCTACAGTCCTTCCTCCCTGTCTTCTGTTGGGGTTCCCTTGGTTCTGCCTAGTGTTTGCCTGTGTGTCTCTGCACCTGCTCCCATCCGTTGCTGGATGATGTCTTTCTGATGACAATTGGATTGGGCACCAATATATGAATATAGCCTGAGTTCTTAAATTATCCATCAACTTAGTAAATAAAGAACTGACATGGAGCCATGGGAATTAATTGTCTTTAGCTTTTTTCTGCCAACTCACGTAGCACACTGTATGCTGTGGTAAGGGCAGAGGTCTTGCCTCCATGTTTCTGCTGTGACTAGCCATCAGCACAGCATCCCAGTAAGCATGGGCACATGACTAGGGAGACCCTGCTTCATAAAACCAAGAGCTGGGTTGTAACTCAGTGGTAGAGCAGCACTTACCTACCATGTGCAAAGTCCTAGGTTCTGTCTCCAGTATTTACACACACACACACACACACACACACACACACACACACACACACAAAAGCAAGTGTGGACCCTAAAGTTAAAGCATAAGCGATATACCCTGAATAGTTTGTGACCCAGGAGCAGACTGGACAGTGGATGATCTCTTATGGAACGGCTGTCTTATCAAAGGAGAACTACCCTATCATGTTCCCTGTTGGTGGGCCACATTGAAAACAAGTCAGCATGATCTGTGGGTTTCTAGGATTAAGGTCTAGTGCTGAGAGCAGAAGTTCCACCTCTGCCACTTAATCACTTGAGAAGTTCTAAGAGTTGAGGAGCTCTCTTCGTTGGGGACTATCATGCATATAGGATTTCAGTCACATAAATGGAGAGTTGCAGCCCTGTGAAGGTGGTAAAGTAGCAGAAGAATCCTGTTTATTGACCCTGGCTGTATGGATCCCAGTGTCATGCCTGGAATTAGCTGTGAATGGAGCTTCAGTCTTAGAGATCAGTGGGGACTGTTCTGGGCCCTGGGACAGAGTGGGATTTCAAGGACAGTGGAAGGAATCATCCTCCTGGCTGGTTCCCATTTCATCTTAAAAGTAACTGGCCCAAAACGTAGGGCCTCATGAACAGAGACAAGTTTTCCTAGAAACTTAAACTCACCCCACTGAGAGTTATTACCAAGTTCAAATGATCACAGGGCTGCAGGCTTTTTGTCTGACCTGGTTATTGTGAAGATCAAAGGAGAAGGACCTGAGTGTTGTATAGAGCTCAGAGCATTAGTGTGTGGTAAAAGACTGAGTTAAAGCTGATGCTGTCTGCCATTCAATGGCAGGCCACCCAGGAACTCACATTTCTCTGAAGAGAAAAAGTCTATTGACCTCCAACTACCCATAACAGCCAGGCTTCGATGACATGAGCCAGGACCTCATGTGGCTCACTTGAGGCTTATGCAGACCATCTCAGCATGGACAACTAGAAGATCCTACATTATCTTTTGAGCACTAGTGGTGAACCTGTGCTTGCTCTAACACAGGGCTTCTTGACCTCAACACAGTCGGCACTGTGACCAGATCATTCTTTGAAGCGGATGTTGTCTGCTGCCTTCCAGAAAGTCCAGCAATATCACTGCTGGCTCCCACCTACTAGCTGTCAGTAGCCCTCTCTCTTAACACACTTTGTGATTAAAATGGCTCTAGCCACTGCCAGATGTCCTCTTGTTGGGAAAAACTTTGCCCAGTTCAGATCATGGCTTTATTATCACAATACAGTATGTCAGGGGCAGGGTAAGCCATTTGATGGAGACCCAAGTGTGTCTCAAAGGAGTAAATTAACTTGGTAAGGGTCCTGTCACTCTTCTGAGGTGTAGATGTGTATCCTATCCCTATTAAGTCAGCACCCAGGCTTCTACATAGTTTACTCATTCAGCAAGTATTTACCAAGCCCCACTGTGCTCCCGTTAGTTGTGCCGTTGCTAAGTAACCTTCCCTGGTACTGGTACAGGTGGGACAGTGAGAGAAGGAGCTGGAAAAGACAGCATTTATATTGAGTTCCCGCTGCTGCTATAACTTCCTATCACCTTAGCAGCTTATCTGACAGTACTGGGAGTTGGAGATTGAAACTTATTGTCATGAGGCCAAACTCCAGGGGTTGGCAGATCTGTGTTTCTTCTTCAGGATTCAGGAAAGAACCTGCCTAGAGGCACCTGCTCTGCTTGGCCCCATCCTTCCCTTTCAGAGCCAGCACCCGAGCATCTCCTCTCCTTCCTGATGTATGTTTCCATTCTTAGATCTTCTTGATGTTCTTCTTCCTGCCTCTCTCTTACGATTGCCCCATAATTTTATCAGGCCTGCCTTGGTCATCTTGGCAAATCCTTCATCTTGGCAAACATGAAGGGTACATGTTTTCAGGTGCCAGGGAACATCTTCTGTGAACTTTATTAAATCTACAATTATCCACTGCATGCCTCCCCCAACAAGATTCACATCTATTTTACTACAGACAGACATTTGAGTCAAGAGGAAAAAAGGATCCCTCAAACTCCAGCACTTTCAAAGCCAGTCCCAGCCTGGGAGTCATTCTCTGGGTCCAGGCTCTGCCCTCACAGCTCAGGTGCAGTCCCCAGAACCTTGCTTCCTTGGGGAGGACAGCATGTGTTTGGGGATGAGTCTCTTCTGGGTCCCTTCCTGCCGGTAGACTGGCACTCAGGCAGCTTTGTTTGTCATTCGGTCTTTGGTTCAGTTCTCTCTTAGGTGTGTGTGGTAGCTGGGTGTTGTCAGAGACTGTGTGGGCTCACTGTGGATGTCTGTAGGATTCCCTCCATCAGGATTTCCTTTCCTCCCTAATCTTTCCTCATAAGCCTGTCTCTGCTAAAGTAGCCCACGGCATCCAGGAACTACAGGGGAGAGCTTGTTATTGCTTTGGTTTTTCTCTCCAGCATGCACTTTCCTGATAGTAGGTCTGCTAGTAGCAGCTTCTTTTGCACGCTGGGTAGAAGAAAGTAAGCCCTAGATCCCTTTCCCTGGCAGTCCTCCCTCTGGCCGTCCTCCTTCGGATCTGTCTGTCACCTCTTCATTTTCCTCATCTGCTAGAGGAAAGCAGACCCCTCAGCTCATCACTTAAAAATCTGCCCAGCTAAAAACTCAGGTTCAACACTGACAAGCTCTGTCCTGTGGAACCTCAGAGTTACTACATGATAGGATCCTTCTCTTTCAGCCACATGTCCCTTGTTTCCTGAGCCCATGCCAGTGGCAGCTCTCACGTACAGGTGTCCATCATCAGTCAGTTTGGGTTGTCCAGCTCACTTTAAATTCACATGCTATAGACTTAATATGGCAATGGACCAAGCCCCTGAAACTGTAAGCACATCCCAAGTAAATGCTTTCTTTTATAGTTTCCATGGTCATAGTGTCTCCTTACAGCAGCCCTCATGTTGGTGCTTTCTGACCTTTGCTTTCCCATCCTCAAAGCAGCCCTGGCATCTGGCTGAGCTGCTGCTGGTTGTTGGGTGGAGTTGTTCTTTGCTTCCACATGTCTGGTTCCACACAAGGTCTTACCTTTCACCTCTCCTGGGCTTTCTGCAGGAGCTGAGAAAAGGTTTGGGACTCAGCACAAGCCTCCAGAACCAAGAGGACGGCTCCAGTGACGAGTACGACTCTATTGAGGAAGACGTCCTCTCTGAGACCGAGACTGAGGACCCTGTCCTGCCAATCCACGGCAGAGATGAATGTCCCCTTCCCAGCCATGATGCAGTACATAAGGATGTCCCCAAGGACCAGGAACTGGAAGGCTGGCATCCCCAGGCCACAGACACCCTTGTGGTGATGGAGTTTAACCCAGCTTCTAAAGGTGAGCTCTTCTCATGAGCTTTTCTTGGCCTTGAGTGTCTCAGCATCTAGTTCTTGGAATTCAGCACAGAGTAAATTCTAGTACAGCATGAATTCAGCTGGTCCCTGAATACTGCAGGGGAAAAGGTTCCTAAAGACTTCCAAAGACTAAGGACCTTCCCTTGGAAACTGTCCCCACTGTGCTGTAGGAGATTTAGTGTATTCCAACTGGCCTTGGATACCTGTAAAGACTTGAGCTGGAGTAGGCCCATTGTCCTCCCTTCTCCTCCCTCCTGTCTTCTCTCCCCTCCCTCCTGTCCTATAACCCCCCCTTCCTCTACCTTCTTTCTTCCTCTCCCCCCCCACCTATTACTTCTCTTCTATCAGATTTCCCAACTTAGTTCCATTCTAAGGTGACTTTCAGGCATTCAGAGGCACAGAGTTGTCTTCCTAGGATGGCCTTATAGCATCACTAGAAAGACAGTTTCTTTCTCCCCAAAGCCCAGGGTTGGCTCTCAAAAAAGTCACAGTAGCAGTCTACCACAGGTCATTGCCAGTTCAGAATTTCTTTCTTTGGGGCTCATGAGCTGGGCTAGCTAACAGGACTAAATGGTTTTGTCTCCACCTATTCATGTGCAGGGAAGGTGTAGCTGAGGGGAATCTGAGGGATAAGAAGGAAGCTAGGCAGGCAGGAATAGCTGCTGCTCACCAGCTTCTGCTCTACAGAAAACAACCTTGGAAAGTAGAGGGAACACAAGTAAAGTGGGATATGAGTGGTCAGAGACACCTGCTTCTAGGTGACCTCTGACAGTTCTAGCAAATGCTGGTAGGGGTGGGATTGGGTTGCTGTGGCTGAAATTGTCAGGGCAGTGTTCCCAGTGACCTAGCCGTCCTAGGGCAGGAAATAGCAGGCACAGGGGCTCCAAGAGGAGAAGAGCATAGTGTACCAAAGCACAGGGCAAGGAAAGGGTCAGTGTGGTCAGAGCCCACTGAGTGTGAGCAAGCGAGTATATCAGTGCATACTTGGTGCTTGGGTAGTCACCTCCTGGGTTTGTTTGTTTTCCAGGACAGGAGTTCCCTGAGTACAAGGGACCAATTACTGTCCCTGCCTTTGGGGTCTTTAGGTGTTTTCTCATGTGCCCTTTGGCCTCCTCTCTACACTTGACCTGTGTGTGACTTTCATGTCCTTCAAAGGTTTGACATGCTAGTTACACATTTTTCCATATACATTAAAATAAAGAAATGCATTCAGGTCTAGGGCTGGGGCTCAGAGTGAAACACACTGGCCTAACATGCCTGATACCCTGGTTCTGGATTCTATCTCCACCTCCACAATACACACAAATTCATAAAATACCATCTGCCTCCTGGCACCAGAAGTCTCCTGTGTGCCACTAGTGCTAAGGGTTCTTGTGGAAACATTGATCTGAAGAGGGTGGGTTTGGCTGCCATCTAAACCTCCAGCCAGGACAGGCTTCAGTTCCCAAGCCTTTGTCAAGTCTTTGCAGGTGCTGTTCCCGAATCTGGGATGGCCCCACCTTGGGCCTGGTAATATACTAGTCATCCTTGAGAATCCCTCTTCATCACTACCCTGGGCATCTTTGTCAGCCTTGTCCTCTAGCTACATGCTTCATGACTTCTGTCTGTATCCTATTTCCCCCTCTGTTCAGCTCTCCTTCTCTCTAGCTAGACAATGAGCCCCTGAGGACTGTGAATGCATCTTGCTGTGCCCCTTCATCTCCAAGATGCCCTTGCTGGCACCATTACTTGGACCAATTAAAGCCAACATCTCATTGGCTGGCCAACCACCCTAACATTTAGAGCAAGTGTCTCAGCAGTCGCTGTCTCTCTGTGTGCACACACTTGTTAGGAAGGACCTCTCCTGTCTGGAAATGGTAGACACTGAAACCTTTGTCTATTCCAAGGTGTCTCATTTATGTATCAGTGCTGTCTACAGTATTCCCCAAATCTCCTACTAGCAAGGCCTCTGGCACAGTAGAGTTCAATAAATATTTGTTGATTGAATAAGTGAGCAAATGGTAAACAGATGTCTGAGAGAAATGCCCTGCTTCCCCTGTTCTCAGTGGCTGACAGAATCCATTGCTTCCCCATAGGTAATAAAATGGACCGGATTTTATCTGCTAAGCGGAAGGAGAATGCTGAGGTCTTCATCCCCAGCAAACCAGACTCAGTGCTGAATCCACAACCCCCAGCTGTGTTCCCAGACCAGGAGAGAGCCTGTTCCAGTACGTGTTGGGGGGCCCTGAGTTAAGTGGGTTGGGGGTTGAGGTGGATCCTCCCAGTGGGCACCATGATGAAGGTCTTGCTTCTTCTTTATGCTTCTTGGAGGACTGAGCTGACCTTGAGGCATTGTGTTGATTCAGAGTTCTCAAAAACAAACTAACAAGAGGCTTTGAAAAGGAATTTTCTGCATGGTTATGAGGGTTGGCAGGTATATCTGCTGGTATGTCTGTAGCCAGAGGTCTAGTCAGGGCAGCACCCAGGCATTATCTGGTTCACAGCTACCAAATCTAGTAGTAGGAAGAGACTTGCAAGTATAAGCCCTGGGGCTAGGAGATGACACTGTAGTTGCTTGCTGTGCAAGCCTAAGGACATGGGTTTGGATCCCCAGCACCATTAAAAAGATGTAGCAGCATATACCTGTAATCCCAGAACTGGGGAGGCAGAAATAGGAGGATCCTGGTACTTGCTGGTTGGCTAGCCACACCAATTAGTTCAGGGTCAGTGAGAGACCCTGATTCAGAAAAATCAAGTTGGAAAGCGATAAAGACACCTGACATTAACAGCTGGCTCCCACACATGTGTATACACACGTGTGTGTGTGTGTGTGTGTGTGTGTGTGTGTGTGTGTGTGTGTGTGTGTTTATGTGTGTGTGTACACATACACTTCACAAAACCCCACAAAATAGGTTGTTTCTAATAGCAACTAAAACACTGAGAAGTGAAAAGCAGGATGACCTTCAGGAACGGCTGGATCTAGGTGATTACTCAGTACCAGCAGTCTACCTCTGCCCTTCCAGTAAATACTATCTGAGAATGGAGGGCCAAGAGAAGCCAGAGAGCAAAGATAGGGTGGGCAAGCTCAGGTTTGGCAGTCACATGGTTGGGGCAGGTTCTGAGTTTCTGCCACTAGCAGTGGAGGGTCAGTCCCAGGCCCCAGGGTTTGTGTATATGCATGAGCACAGCCTCTCAGGCCATTGTGACTGCTAACTGGGATGTGCCACAGCCTAGTCAAGGATAGCCAGTGGTGCTCTCTGCAGCTGATGACATCATAGAGATGTTCTGTTCCGAAATGCAAAGATCATATGGAGCATGTCTGTTGGCAGAAGCTCTGGCAGCTTTGACTTTGCTGACTTTGACTAGAGAGGAGCTGGGAGGAGGAGGCTGATGGGACAAAGTGAAAGGCTGCTCAACCCTGCAGCAGTGGGGGAACAGTGGTGTCCCTGTGCGGCCTCCCAATGGGCCCTATGGCTCCTGTTCAGAGTCCTTGCTCCAGGATCACTGTCCACAGCATGGGTTTCCGTCTCAGCACAGGAAGCTTTACTGATGTTTCCACTGTGTACAAACATCTTGGAGTTGGGGTCCTGTAGTGGTGGTCATGCTCTTTCCCACCTACCTCCTCTGCATCTGGGACTCCACTCTCAGAGGGGAGGTGCCATGATTATTTTATCCATATGCAAGTAATAACATGAAGAGCCAGTCCTAACAAAGTCCTAAATCAGCCCCCAAGCTGCACTAGCATCACACCTTCAAACAGTGCAGTCAGTAGCTACTGCATTACCAACACGTCATACAAAGGACACAGGCACAGAGACATTAAAGAGTCTGTCCAAGGTCATGCAGCCAGCAAAGGATTTCCTACAGCTAACTTGGTAATATGTGATTCTTATGCATTTGTGTATTTCTTTGCCATGGAACCAGGATTAAAGAAGCCAGTACTAAAGAACCTGGGCTGTAGAGACTCCTTCACTTTTACTTATGACCCATGCAGCCCTCATGTTCTAATTAAGCTATTCTTGCATAGAGCATATCCAGTCAGTCTAGCCATAAGCAGCATCATTCTGAAAATCCAAGTTTGAGTCATGCAACAGGTTTTTTTTAGTGCTCATTAAAGTATTATTATTATTATTATTATTATTATTATTATTATTATTTTAAATTACTTTTTCCAATGCTAGGTGAGGAATCTATAGTTTTATTTCCTATTCCTGTGATAAGATACCCAGACAAAAGCAACTTAATGCTCACCCTGACCTAGATAGTCCCTCATTGAGGAGGACTGTCACATTGACAAAACTTATCTTCAGAGAACCTCATGCTTTACCGCAGTCTATAACCCAGCCCTGATGGATGTATATTAATATTCATATTTAATATTAACACTTTAAAAAATAAACCATATTTGAACTAAAGTCATAGTGTACCCTGGATTTGTTTTCAGGGCTTCTTGAACTATGCCATGCAGAGTTGCTTAGTTAAGGTGTTGACAGGAACATCCTCCACAGGTATAGGAAAGGTTGCTCCAGGCTCTCTCCTATTTTCTGTAGCTCTGTGGTTTATAGCAGAATGACCCAGATCATGGCACACTCCTGGATAGATATCTTTGTTTTCCAACTTAGCAGTTCTATAGTCACCAGACACACTGCATTCACCCTGTGGCCACACTTTAACTTCATCATTTGCAGAGACTCTTGAAAACACAACCATATACATTGGGACTAGAATTTAATAGGTCCGTGTGTGCATGTGTGCATGTGCCGTGTATGTGTATATGAATGTGTGTACATACATTGTGTATATTGATTCATGTGAGTGTGTGTGTACTGCTAGTGACTAAGCCAGAGCCTTGCACGTATAGTACCACTGAACCACGTATCCAGCCCATCATCTTCTTAGAAGATAGGATTTAAGATTCAACTCAGCTCTGTCACTTTGACAGAGCCTAAGAAAGGAATTCATAATCTTCTCTCCCAAGTTTAGTCATGGTCTAATTGATTGAGGAGACATGGGAAAGGAGAAACAAGAGCAGGAAATGAGAAGGAGTCCAGGGGTGGATGATGGGTGTCTGAGGTGGACACATTTCTCGTTTCATGGCAAAGAAATACAGAAGCGCATAGGAATCCACAAATTACCAAGTCATCTGTAGGAAATAATATCGCCCACAGTTCCTGGGAGTTGTTCCTTAGATGCTGTTTGAGATGAAGTTCTCATTTTGAAGAGTTTATCAGTATTAAAGGTAGTTACCATGAAAGGTTATTGTTTTGCCACAGGCTTATCCAGTATACCTGGCTCGCCTACCAGCCAAATATCTTGTTTGTTAGCTGAGGTGAAAGTGGAAAAATGACCTTGTTACCACAGTGTTCTAGCTACAATTAGATCACAGTGGCCAAAGGTGTCTTCAGAATCCAGCAGATTGATGACCAGGACAGCCATATATTGCTTTGCAGATAGTGCCACAAGGGTACAGCATCTCTCAGTAGACCCAAAGGAGTTTGAGTCTTTCCTCCCAGGATGGGGAATCATGGTCTCTTGACTGACCCCAGATGAAGTACTTGGCTTTGTAATGGGTATAGGTTTCAGGAAAAGTGTGTTTCAAACTACAACACTAGACAGAGGGAGTTTGAATGTTTACACTACTGAGGGTGGGCTGCATGTTAACTTGTGTTTGTGTAGTGGGTTGTGGTTTGTGTGTATAAAAAGACTTACTCATTCACTCTTGCAAATGAGCCTTTCATTGTTATGTTACCTCTCAGACACTTGTGTCATGTTGCTTTGCCTTTGGGTTTCTTTTGGTCATTGTTTATAGCCTGTATCTTGCTTTCATTCTTTTCCTTTCAAACTTTCTACATCTTTATATAAAGGTTTGGTTTTTTTGTAAGCAATATGCAATTGGCTTTTATTTTTATCCTCCAACAATCTGTGTGTTTTAATGGGAGCATTTAGTCCATTTACATTTAATGTAATTGCTGATATATTTGAGTTTAAACTTGCAATCTTATTATCTGTTTTTTATTTGTTTTGCCTATTTCACATCTCTCCTTTTTCCTTCTCTTGCCTTCTTTTGAACAAATTACCTTGTATTATTCCTCTTTCCCTCCATATTAGCTTGTTAGTTATACATTCTTTTATTCTTTTACTCATTACTGGAGATTGTAATGTATATTCTTGACTTATTAGCGTCTACTTTAAATTAGCACATTTGCCGATTCTAATTTAGTGGATAGACCTTCAGCTCTAAATGTTTATTCCCCTCTAATTTTAAATGTTATTACTCTTCACTTTAACTCCCTGCAGGTTTTCAGTCCCATTAGACATCATTAGTACTATTGTTGCTGTTGTTTTGTACAGTCAGTGGTAATTTTGAGACATCTACACCCTTAACCTTCCCATACCCCTCACTCCTGCCGGGTTCCAGGTCACTCTCACTCTCTCACTGTCACCCTTGAGTCCATTACAAGCCATGCTCAGCTTCCAGCTTGTGGCAGCTCCTTTTGGCATCATGGGTACCTTGAGGAGACCTCCCAGGTGCTGTGTTCACCTTCTGCCTGCCTGCTCCTGGCCCTGTTCTATTTCACAGTTCTCTCCCTCACCATGTCTTCAAACAGATTCCTTTTTATAAACCAACTTTTGTAATATTCACACCAGAGTTGTGCTTTAGTGACCGATTGTTTATTTAATGAACTAGTCTTCCATTCTAAAAGGGTAACCCATTTCCTGCACTCACTAAAACACTGTTTCTCCTCTTACTCCCTTCTCTTTGGCTAAACCCAGACCACTGACCTTATGTCAGTTAAATATGCAAATAACATGTAGCACCATCCCTCTTCCTTGCTGTCAAGGTCCCTGGTTCTCACTCCTAGCCTGTATTGCTCCAGAGTCTAGCTATAAGCTTTCTAAAATTACTGGAATCTCCTCCCAGAGACCTCTTGTCTTCTGGAAGGTGAGTGAACATTTGTCTTTGATGCAGAAAGTTTGCTGTCCCTGTTGTCAGGGTGATCTAGGAAAGTGATATATCAGAGACACTTCTCCCAGATAAGCCACCAGCTGCAGAAATACAGTAACACCCTTAGCATGAGTTGAGTTAGAGGATGCTGACAGCCCTGTAGTTAGTGTTCCTGTCCAAACACCTGCAGCACAAGCACCATATGTCAAAGTCCAGAGTCTCATAACATTCCAGTCAGTCCTCATTAACATCGAGTGGTAAAACATCAAACTGACTGGGTACGCTGGTGCATACCTGCAATCCCAGTACCCGAGAATGAAAGCAATTGGATCAGGCATTCAAGGTCGGACCCAACCGCATAGTGAGTGTGCAACTAGCCTGGGCTACATGAGACTCTGTCTCAGAAAGAAAGGAAAGAAAAAATCAAACCCCTTAAGTAACAAAGGAAGTGAGTCAGTGACTCACCATAGATACACAAGCCCATATCTGTGGGATAGACACATAAGCCCATATCTGTGGGATAGACACACAAGTCCATATCTGTGGGATAGACACACAAGCCCATGTCTGTGGGATAGACACACAAGCCCATATCTGTGGGATAGACACACAAGCCCATGTCTGTGGGATAGACACACAAGCCCATGTCTGTGGGATAGACACACAAGCCCATATCTGTGGGATAGACACATAAGCCCATATCTGTGGGATAGATACAGAAGCCATGTCTGTGGGTGAAGTCTAAGGCCTAAGGTCCAGGTGCTCAAGCTGTTAGCAGAAGGCTATTTGTTCTGAACTTAGCAGTGGTTTCCTCAGATTAAGTGGTTCTCAAACTTGAATTTGCCTCAGAGTGGTGGAGCTTCCCACCCCATCCTATCAAATTCAGTGAATATAAATGCCTAACATTTTCTTTCCAAGAGTTCTCAGATGCTTCTGTGGTTGCTGGTGAGGAAACTCACTGTGGGAGCCACTTCTCACACACAAG
This sequence comes from Mus minutoides, assembly GCA_902729485.2. Taxonomy (NCBI): domain Eukaryota; kingdom Metazoa; phylum Chordata; class Mammalia; order Rodentia; family Muridae; genus Mus; species Mus minutoides. Next base: position 3,785,911 of record LR749500.1, read on the forward strand.
ATGACCGCCATTTCCCTGGTGGCCAGAAATGGCCCAAGGGCTTCAGGCACCCTTTTCCTTTCTCTGCTGTGCAAACCTAAATGGGGAAAGAATGTTTCTTTCCTAGTAGTCACAGCTTGGGTTCTAAAACCCTGTTTTCTGGGCCAGTCTGCAGCCTCTGTGGGCAGGGAGAAGAGTGCATAAGGGGTCCTTCTCCGAGTGACACCATGGGTGCTGTGAAGGTCCCTGTGTCAGGACGACAGAAGCAGGTGCATGTTCCTTCCAAGTTGGAGTTAGTCACACAGGTCATGTGCTGAGGCCATGAGCTGTAGCTGAGGCAGAGAAGATACACTATGTTTTTCTTACTTTTCTCATCGCTGTGACCAAATGACTGACAGAGGCAACTTAAAGGAGCAGGGTTTAATTTGGCTGACAGTTTCAGAAGGCTTCTTCCCTGGTCACTTGGACTGTGTTTCCTAACATCATGGTGGCCAGAGTGTGCCTGGGAACTTCTTCATGGTGGACATGAAGCAGAGGAAAGAGGGAATACAAGAAGAGCCCAATGCAAGATGTAGACCCCAGGGATATGTCTCTAGGGATCAACCTCATTCAACTAGGCTCTGCCCCTTACTTTTCACCAGCTCTCAGTACTGCTACCATAGCTCCTTAAAGAGATAATCTGTTCATTGGGTCAGAACTCTGAAGATCTAGACTTGTCAGGAAATACCTCACAATCACATAGAGGTGTGTTCCACTAATCTCCCATGCTGACCTTTGACAACTAAGATTAATCATCACATGCTCACATAAGAAAATGCATGACACTGGATCTCTCTGATAAAGCTCAGATCACCAGATGCTCCTGGTATTCTTTTCTTAGAGCAGTGTATTAGTTAGGCCTCTCTAGATAACAGAGATGATAGGATGGATGGATAGATAGATAGATAGATAGATAGATAGATAGATAGATAAAGAGGATTTATTAGAGTAGTTACCAGGGTGGTCCAGCTAGTCCAACAGTAGATGAACTTGCCAGCAAGAGCAAGAACAAGCAGGCAAAGAGTAAAAGCTTCCTTCTTGCATGTCATTTACATAGGCTGCCACCATAAGGTGTGGTCTAGATTAAGGTGGATCTTCCCGCCTCAAAAGATCCTGACTAGAGGTGGGTCCTCTCACTTCAAATGATTTAATAAAAAGAATCCTTCACAGATGTACCTAGCCACTTGGGTTTTAGTTAAAATCATCAAGTTGACAAATATCACAAGCAGAGTTGAATATCCCCAGCCAAGTTCCTTGGGACGCAATAGGAGGCTGACCACAGGGGTGAAGCCATCCTTAGCCATTTGTTTGGCCACTGCAAGCTCACTGCAAAGCTGTGTACTTGCAGGCTCATGTGGCATAAATCTATCTGTGGCTCAAAAAGATATAACACCCATGAGGAAAGAGATGTCATTTTCGTCTAGACCCATAGTTGCCTTCCTTGAAAATCATTCATTAGGGATGCAGGAAAAGATAGCAGCTGAAGAATGAATGTTCAAGTGAGATGGTTCAGCTTCCTTGACGGCTTGACAGGATTGAGAATCACCTAGGAGACAAAATCTTCAGGCATATATGAAAGTGAGGTGGGAGACCCACCCAGAATGTGGAGCAGCCCTACTCCAGGGGCTGAATGGGAAGGGGAAGGGGAGCTGGACACTTTCCTCTGTGATTCTTGACTTTGGGCACAGTGTTGACCACTGTCTCAGCTTCTGCTGCCACATCTCTATTATAATAGACTGTTACCCTCCAACTGTGAGCCAAGATTCCTTGAGTTGCTTTTTTACTATGCATTTGTCAGAGCAGAGAGAAAAGTAATTATTATACAGGGCTGTAGGTAGCTTCTGCCATGGAGAGACCCCAAACAAACTAGAGTATACCTCAACAAGCCAGGCAAGCCAGCCATTGTTTATCCCTGCCTAATAATTTCTCTACAGTGAAATGCTTCAAGTAGTAGTCCTGTTATTCACGACCCCTTTGCTTTTTAGCCTCCTGAGTGCTGGTATTGCATCTTCTAGGAAATGCTGCAATATCCCATTACAGTGTGGCCTGTGTTCAAGGTGGGGAAGTCTGTAGGCATGAGAGAAGTAGCTTAGTGTTAGGAGCCTCTTGCGGTGCAGCCAGGGTGGGTGGAGTTCAGCAGAGAGACTTGGGTGCTTTAACGTGTCACTCCCCATTTCCCACTTAGAGTTTGGAGATGAATGTGAGTGAGAATCTCCCACAGCTGTCTGGACATGGGACAACAGAGGGAGGATTCACTGTGGAAGCTGGAGTCCTTCTGTCAGATGAACTGTCGGTGCCACTTCCCACTGCAGACATTCATTGTCATATTGAGCTACAATTCCAAGGCTGACCAGTAACAGGCCCTTTACAGATTTAGGTGGCTCTGTTTTCTCGAGGTTTACCCTATTTTCTTAAGGCACATTGTCTGTAATGGTCTGACTAGAAAACATCCCCTTGGTCATATTTGATTGGTCTGCAGCTATTTTAGGGGGCTCTGAAAACTGGAAGGCAGGACCCAGCTGATGGAAGTAGGCCTTTGGAGACAAGCCTAGACAGGGCCCTTGCTGTGGCCTTTCCTCTCTTAGTGTTCCTTAGCTGCCATGAGGTAGACAGCTCCTCTTCCCTGTCTCGCTGCCATGGTCTGACTCTTGTGGGTTGGAACCAGCAGGACTGAGGACCTGGGCTGGAGTGCTGGGGTATTTCCTCCTCTTCTTTCCTTAAGGTATCCATTTGGTCATGGCAACAAGAGAGCTGACTAGCATAGCATAGCATATAACCACACAGGCTTCATTGTGGCTACTGGCTTGTGATTGCCACAGTGGATGCTTGCTGATCTCACCTTTCATCCTTACCACTGTAGTAGTTCCTAGGTGACCCTCAATGCTGCTGGCATGTAGTTAGAGGCTCTTTGCTATGGTTCTAAATTAAAGCCTGTTGAGGCACAGATGGTAGAAAGGCAGGTCACCTTGCTGTAGGTGCTTTGTGATGTATTGAATTCATGGCCAATCTCCTGAATGACACCTTTTGTTTTGGGTAAGAGAAGAAAACCAAGCACCAGGGAAGCAAAGGGAGTAGAGTTACTGGAAGAGGGATGGTTCTCCATCCAAAAAGAGCAGTTTGGGATAAATTAAAATGTGCAATTTGGCTTTTGCTAGTAGCTCAGATTTACAGAGTGAATAAATCCACTAGTCCCTGGATCCAAGATGAGAATAAATTCACCGTTGTGTGACATTCAGGCCAGTGTTGGTGCAAGTGAGAGATGAGGACGTCCAAAAGAGTTAAAGGGTGGTTGCAGTGGGAGGAAGCACACAGAAAGACGGTGGCCATCAGCAGTGTGACTTGGGAGACTCTGTTCTGGAAAGGCAGCAGCAGTTCAGCACTGGTGGGAGAGCTGCAGAGCAACCATCTCCTCAAGAATGGTGACAATTTTAAACCCACCTTCTTAGCATAATCTGTCTAGAAAAGCACAAACAGCATGCATGATCATGCTATGGAAGAAAGTGCCAAAGCTGTCATGCAGACAAAACTGGTCCCTTTCCAGGACTAGGTGATTGACTTGTGCCTCTTGTTCTGGAAGCCTTCAAGCTCTCACTAGGCCACAGATCCAGTGCAGCCTCAGACCTCTGAATCTCAGAGGAAGAGCCTTCTCTACAGGTTGTCTGTCATGAGCCAAGGGTCATCATGCAGCTTTTTTTGGCACTGATTTTTGAGTGTTTTGGTCAGTGGATAGGGGGATGTGTTCAAGGACTATGAGAGTTTCAGAGTCTACTTGTCCTGGCTGGCTTCCTGCCAACAAAAAAGTTAACTGATTCTCACTGAGCTCTGCACAGGTCCTAGATGATTATACACAGGGACACCTGGAAGGTCAAGCAGCTATGGGCTTGTCAACTACACTCTACTAGTTAGTATGTTAGTCACAAACACTGAGATATACAGGGCTTTGATAAGTTATCTTCTGATGGTGAAATGAGCCAATTGAAACTAGATTAGATTATATTAGATTAAATATAAGTTTATTGGGAAGCTTCTCTTGGATGAGTTCCCTGGCCCTAAGAACCAAGACCAGAGATATTGCCAAGGGAAGAGATGGTGAGGGAGAAGAGAGAAAGGGTATGTGCATAGAGAGAGCAGAGAGAGAAGGAGAAGAGGAAACCAAAAGGTCTAGATTATATGGGGAAGAGCCTCTAGAGGAACAGCAGTCCAGCCCCTGGGCTAGAAAATTCAGAGTTAGGGGTAGGTTATGCCAGGTAGGAACTGAGGAGCCTTGGAGCCTATTTGGGGCCTTGTGGTGCCTCAAGAGCCCAGCTGCAAGCTTCCTATCCTCCTACCAACCATGTTTAACCTTGCCAATCCATTCTAGCACCCTCCCCCCATCATTCTTCAGCATGCCAAGCTCTGCCTTCCTTAGGACCTTAGCACTTGCTACCTCTTGGTCTATAGTAGCCTCCTTGTGTTGGTATTCATGGGTTTGCTGCCTCCAATCTCCTCTCAGGTGTTGTCTTCCCTGACTCTGCATCTTGAATGATGCCTTGAACGATATGCCCACTTTCATCATGTCTAGCCCTTTCCTATGTGCCTACTCTGTCTTCCCAAGCCAAGCACTGATTGTAAGGTCAGTGAAGGCTGGTGATAGCTGTCTCACCCACTGCCATTGCCTTGCACCCAGAGCAGTGTCTCTCTTAACTAGGGAAGCCTGCAGTGTGGTGTGGGTCAGGAGCCTGCCATTCAACACCACTAACCAGAAGAGAATGGGGGTCCATTGCTGCTTCAGACACCCTGGAATCATAGCAAGTTTATGGGTTAGGATTTCCAGCCCAGAGAAGCCCAACACCATGGCCTTCAGCTTCCTGCCTCATGGCTATTGTAGATACAGGACCTTTGTACCGTGTGTAATCATCACTACCCTTTATCCACCCATACGTGTATATGCCACTGTGCCTGGCTCCTATGGATTCCACAGAAATGCCACATTCTTTAGCTTGTTCTTCTTTCTTTCTCTTCTTTCTTTCTTTTTTTTTTGAAAAGAAAAAAAAAAAGCCTTTATCTCCACAAGGAGCTGAGTCCTATGTGGGGAATGCTGGCTGGCATTGAGAAGCACAGTGCCCACCTCAGTTCTCCAGCATTTGCAATCACTCTGACTCTGGCTGACTGAGATGGGCACACTCCACCTTGGCTTGCATTCCAGAAGAACCATCAGCTCTGCCAAGTTACTATCCAGTTGTGTTATCCAGATTTTCCGTTCTAGGACAAGTCTCTGCCTCCCCAGCACTGGGTTTACAATCTGATAATACCCTGTTCATTATTTTTAATTTTTTATTGTTTCTTTGTGAATTTCACATCATGCACACCAATCCCATTCATCTTCCCCCACCTTCTACCCTTGCAACGTCTCCTCTAACATAGACAAGCAAATCTCATTATGAAAGCTGTAGTGTGTTACAGTGTGTCCCACAGCACACCCTTTTGTCCACACTTCTTTGCTTGCAAATGTTTATTGCAATGACTTGTTGATCTGGTATGAGGCTTACCTACAACCCCCACCTCCAGGGCCAGCTCTCCTGTGCTTCCCAGGCAAGGTTCAGGGCCTGCTCTCCTGAGTGCTACAGCTGGTGAGAGTCAGGGACAACTCCCCTGCTCTCATGACCCCAGGGCCAGGTCTCCTGCCTGCCACCGATGGGAGGGGGAGGGGGGAACATATCTCTTCCTTGTCCCTGCCACTACCCAGGAGATAGGTGGCCCCTGCTTTTTTTTTTTTTTTTTAACATGGATTCCAGGAATGAAACTTGGGTCCTTGTGCTTACATAAGCACTTAACTGACTGAACCATTAACTATTTTTTGTTTGTTTGTTTGGATAGGTTTTTTGTTATTGTGGTTTGGTTTGGTTTGGTTTGGTGATGGGAATGATATTGAATCTGAAGATAGCTTAGGTCAGTAGGGACATTTTATCAATCTGAGTTCTTCCAGCCATGAGCATCCAGTGCCACCCTCAGTCACATTTAGATGTAGCATTCTGACGAGCGCGGCGGGAAAGTTGAGGGCCAGGGCAGGAAGCTAGTCAGCATCTGCCAGTATTTGCAAAGGATAAGCAAGTAGAGGGCACTTTTCCTCAGCCTGCACGAGCTCACATGCACACAGCTGCCCTGGTGTCCCCTTTGCCAGTCATCAGAACAGTGGCACACTCTTTGTTATCTCAAGGTAACTTACAGTGTGTGCAGGCTGTGGGGGTTATGTACAAACACTGTGCCTCTTATGTGTATAAAAGCACCCTGGAACCTCAAGATTTGCTGTTCTGGAATCAATCCCCCATGGATCAAGAGAACTGAGGGAAGACTCTGTCTCTGTTTATTCCTTAAACTATTGGTAATATGTTATAGATAACATTCCTCTTTGCACTCTATAGTGGGAATTTTGGATTCCTTGAAAAACAAAGAAATGTACGTTTTCATTTTAATCCCAGGTGTGGGATATAGGGTTGCATCAGACTGTCCACAGCAGCTGACTGTGATTTGCCTCTGCTCTAGTGGGTGTAATTTTTGCCAACTGCAATTGTGTAATGTTTGGAATTCTGGGGACTTTTCAGAGGGTATATAAATGCTAGGGTTCTGAGAGATAGGCTGTAAGTTGATGGTTGGTTGTTGTTGGTCGTGGTTTGTTAAGTAGTCATGTGTGCCAAGAAGAAAAAAGAAGAAATTAGATATCTTGATAGCAAAGATCAAACTTGCCCCAAGGAACTCATTGGCCCTAATCAGCAGGAAGTAGTTTAATGATAATGTCACCTCTTTTCCTTTCTATTGTTTTCCTTTCCTTTCTAGCCTTAGGGATTGAAAAGGTGGGAAAGGGGTAAAAGAAAGAACCCACAAACTAGCAAAGGGACCACCTGCAGCACTCAGTCCTACAACATGGATTTTCCAAGAACAAGCATTTCAGTTGAGTAATACCAGTCTATCCATGAGTTTTGGAGTATTTAGCATTAACATTAAACTGTTATCTATGCCCCAGGCTATATTTAGATTTCTTTCCTCGATACAATAGCCCCCCATTCCCAGGCCACACACCCCCAGCTCTGTGTGTGTCCATGCAGGTGCACGTAGCAGCCGGAGGTTGACATTGGGTATCTTCTGTGGTATCTCCACCTTATTGTTTGAAGCAGGGTCTTTCACTGACCACTTCAGCTGGACAGGCAGGCCAGCAAGCCTATAATTCACTCGTAGAATTGGGGTATGGCTGTATGTAACCATGTCCTTTTTATATGCCTGGGATCTGAACTCAGGTGTTCAGGTGTGTGTGTGTGTGTGTGTGTGTGTGTGTGTGTGTGTGAGAGAGAGAGAGAGAGAGAGAGAGAGAGAGAGAGAGAGAGAGGAGAGAGAAAGAGAAAGAGAAAGAGAAGAAGAGAGAGAAGAGGAAGAGGAAGAGAAAGAGAAGAAGAGAGAGGAGAGGGAGAGGAAGAGAAAGAGAAAGAGAAAGAGAAAGAGAAAGAGAAAGAGAAAGAGAAAGAGAAAGAGAAAGAGAAAGAGAAAGAAAGAGAAGAAGAAAGAGGAGAGACTGGTCCTAGTCCTGAGGTATCCATTGTAGCTACTTACTGCATTTGCCTGGGTAATGTTAATCTAGAACAGTTCTTCAGGCTTCCTTTATCCCTCAAGACTTTGACATTTTTAAAGGAGTTACTCAGTTCTTTTACAGAGTGTCCCTCAATAGTATCTAATGCACTTTCAAGCTGTTTTCTGAGAACACAAGCTAAAGAACATCTCTGTCTTCTTTCTGCAGGATCTGGAAGCCGGAGAGATAGACCCTTGTCAGCAACCCGCAAAGCATATGCAGCTGAGGACCGAGAGGAAGATGCCTCGGCTGTGCTCAAAGCCATCCAGGTGGAGAACGCAGCTCTGCAGCAGGTCTTCCTCAGCCAAGACCCTGAGCTACATACCAGTCCACAGCAGGTGGGAGCACTGGTGGAGTAGGGGGTTCTAAGAAGGGACTGGGGACACTCAAGGACAGGCAGTGTTTGAGCAACAGCCCTCTCTGACTACAGATTGCATTTCAGGGACTGCTTATAGACAGCCGTTCTTCATCTATCCAGAGTCCCACTCAGCTACCATCTTAGAGCTTCTGGGTTATTTCTAACAGCTAAATACTAACCTGTGACTCACTGGTCATTTCCCTGCCAACTTGGGATGGCTTAGGCCTGTACTACAAAAAGGCCAGGCCAGTGTGTGGTTGAATGGACAGTGTGTGGCTCTCCTGAAGATGGTCCCAAAATGTGATTCACAGGGTCTCTACTGCTCCCCTGGCCTACATCCCTCATTCATGCAACCATGCAGACATACAAACTGGAAGGTCAGGGGTTGGGTAGAGCAGGGGCCTGGAGAAGTTGAGACCTTACATACTCCTCAACATGTTGCACAGCCTCTGGCCACCTGCTGAGACCTCTGGCCTGTCCCACTATCACTGCTCATGGTGATCTTCTGCCTGGATCACAGATGTGGGCATGAGGAAAGGGGCCTTGCTTCTCTGCCCTCCTGTGGGAGGAATGCACAGCAGTGGCTTTGTTCCTTCCTATGTCATCTGATACTGTCTTTGCAGGATACCAAGGAACTACCAGCAAAATCCTGGTCCAGTCTGCTGAAGGCCAAGGAGGACATCCCTGAGGTCAGTATAAGGCTGAGTCCAACCCAGCTGGACATAGATTTAACATCCCTACCCATACCCTATAAACACAGTGACCATCGGGAGTTTCTCTGCTGCCTTTCTACCCATTTCACAGATGTGGAAGTTTGGCTTGAGGGACTTGACCAAATTTGCAAATTGAAGCTAGAGTCCAGCCAGGCCTGCTGACTTGTTTCCTTTTCCATTTCCATTTTCCAATGAGAGAACACTAAGATAAGTAGATCTTAGTTTTGAGAATAAGTAAGTTCTATCTATCTGCCCAGGCCAGCCAGACATAAAGTAAGTGAATTAATAAGGCACCCAGGAAATGTCTTTATGGCACACCAGTGTTACCAGTGTTCTGAATACAGAGAATACCCACAGCTTTAAGGAGCTTACTGGTAGTCACTGGAGCCAATAGACACATGGGGACAGAGTGCCTGGGAATGAGCCATGCTTTCTCTGGCAGGTGGCCTCAGGTTGCTACCTGGAAGGTAAACTGGGAACAGCTGGAGGTGGCAATGAGCTAGCTGCATTAAGGACCAGAAAGAAGCCCAGTGTGATGAATGAACTACTGGAAAAAGGGGTCAAACCCCAGAGTCCCCAAATGAGTTTCTTTCTTTCCCAGTTACTTTTGTCCTACTACATAGCAGTCATCTTGGGCAGTAGCCAGTCAGTATTTCTGACTGCCCTGTGATCCAGTCTGATCTCTTAGGAGGAAACTGAACCCAGGTGGGTTGAAGTAGTGAGTGGTCAGGTGACAGAAGGGTTCAGTAGCTCATAGAAGCATTATTTCCCAGAACACCCCTGGTCAGTGATCTGAGAATACATGAGGAATTCTAAGCTGACCCTCCCCAAGCTGGCACTGTCACCTTTGTGTCCCATATATACCTGGTGGAACCAGGTACCTGAGAAGCCTATGCTTTGACCATTGCCCTGTTAGGTGTCAGGCTGCAGGGTTCCCTTTGATATCTATCTAATCAGCTTTTCTGCCCTCAGCTGCCTGCTGTCACTCCAGTGACCACCAATCCTGAGCTGTGCAGGGCAGCAGGGGGGGCCAATGCTGTCAGCCAAGCCATGGACGGAATCCCTTTGGGAATCAGGTACTCTCTAAGGCAGATGTAGAGCCTAATCCAGATGACCCACAACGGCGGCCACGAGGGTCTCATTAACCATGGCCTTTCTTGTTGCTTTAGTCATTTTTCCTTTGACTACAAAGAGTTGAATTGGTGCACAGTTTCAGAAGTATCCTTTCATTGTGGCAAGAAGGTTGTGACAGGTGAGAAGTTTCTGTCATAATAGCCAAGAAGCAGAAACAATTATTTGAAGGAGTCAGGCAAGCTAACCACCCAGAGGATACTTCCCCAGGGACCCTGCTTCCCACTTTTTTACCACCTTTCATTACCATCTTCATATCAGATTCCTTGTGGGTGCTTGACTGGGGCAGAGCTCTTGTGGGCTAATCCCATCTAGAAATGCCTCAAACAGAAGCCGCCTTACTCAGTTTCATAGCTGTTCCCAATCCTGTCCAGTGATCCTGTCCAGATGTCCCATCATGTTATTTCAGAGCATTTTGACTATCAACTTTAGAGTCCCGCCCTCCCCTCAGTCCCCTAGCCCCAGAGCATAAAAACACTGGTATAGTACCCCACATAGCTTGGGAGAGAGCCCAAACTTACTTGTCACAAGAGTGGCTCAAAGCATCAGTCTCCTCTGAGATTCTTTGTCTTTGTCAGTCTGTCCTTTAACATGTTACAATGACCCTAAAATTACAAAGTGTTAATAGCAAAATAGACTCCTGATCTTCAGGGGAAATCAACCTCCAGAAAGCACACCAGTGTAGCCTGCAGTGCCACATATGTCTTGGCACATAGGCATACTCCCAGGGCTATTGTGCAGACATATGCATGTTGCAGGCTGTACAAGTGCTTGGATGAGGAGTAGGAGGAGACTGCAGTGACATCTGAATATTGGTAACTAAGTGCCACAACCTGAGGGATCAGGCCGGGAAGGGGGCAAGGCTCTCGTAACCCCATTTCACAGAGTGAGATGTGATAGCCAAGCCATATGGCCTCCAGTTCTCAGTCCATCCCCCAGGGAGCTCCTGTTCACAGTGTGTGGAAAGACTAGATGGCTCAAGGCACAGCTATCCATTCCTGCATGTTTGCAGACCCCAGATGGAAACTGCTCCACTTCACCACAGCCATAAATCAGAGCTCTCTAGGTTTCCAGCCACAGGGCTGGTTTGTATCTGACAGCTCTGCAGCAGGCAGCACTAGCCAAAAACTGCACTCTTGATCACTGGAATCCTCTGTGCTTTAGGGCTCTCCACCTGTGGTGTGCATAACATCCGTAGCAAAGGGAATGGGTGGGTCTCTAAGCCTGAGGTTGGCATTTTTTGTGAAAGGCCTGTTGAGAAATCCTATAGCCTTAGCAGTTGGGGGTTTTGTTATTTGTTGTTACTTTTAACAGTGCTTAAAACACATAAAAGCCATTCTTAGATGCCAGGTCATACAAAACAGGCTGTGGGCTAGGCAACCCTTAGGAAAGCTGACTCCTTGCTCTGCCTGTGATTAAGTTCTCAGTCAGCTGGAGAGGGCAGCTGGCTTCTCTACTTGGGCTATGATTTCATTACTAATTGTCCAACTGTTTCTAAAGAGAGAGGACATCCATGCATACCCTTGAGCTCTCTGCAGGGTACAGACAAGCTTTCAAGTGGGTACTAAAGACCCTGTGGTCTCTTTCATGGGACTATTCTCTTGTGTGTATTCTTCATTATTGCCTCTTTGCTGAAACAAAATCCCTTTTCAGACAACAGCATAAAATTCTGGGAGTCTTGCAGACTATGGAAAGTGACACTACCCATCTCAGCCAGGTGGCTATACCAACAGAGAAGCCAGTACCAAATTCAGAGGTGAGAGCCTATACTCACTGGAACAGTCCAGTCTACTAATGTTGCTCTGAAAGCAAAGGGGCCCTTGGAGCAGTCAATTCTGGTTAGTGGTGATGACTGTGATGGTCACAACATCTTCCTGCCAAGTCAGATACATGATTGAGCAATAGGATCAAAAGAAGAAAGGTGTAGGCCAGAAGAAGTTCCTGGCAAAAGAAAATGTAAATAACCTGTAAGCCCACAGGACAATATCCAGTGCTACCCATAGTCAAGAACAGAAACTAAGCCAGGCGTGGTGGCGCACGCCTTTAATCCCAGCACTCGGGAGGCAGAGGCAGGTGGATTTCTGAGTTGGAGGCCAGCCTGGTTTACAAAGTGAATTCCAGGACAGCCAGGGCTATACAGAGAAACCCTGTCTCAAAACAAAACAAAAACAACAACAACAACAAAAACCAGAAACTAAGCTTGGTGGGTGTGGTGACAAATGTTTGTAATTGGTAGGCTTTTGAACTAGAAGCCATCCTGGACTATATAACAATAAACAGAAGGTTACAAAAACATAAAACATAAAAAGTTAGGGTTGGTGAGATGGCTCTGCAGGGGAAGGTGCCTGTTGCCAAATCTGGTAACCCAAGATGGCTGCCAGAACTCACAGTAGGAAAGACCTGACTCCTGAAAGTTGAGCTGGCCTCTGACCTCCACATGGGCACACACATGTCACATACACAAACACCCACACCGAGTAAATAAGTAAATGTGAAAATTTAATAATATAAAGCTAGCTGTAGATACTGGTAGTAACCGTCTAGTGCAGTGTGGTTTTACTGGCTATGAGCAGGTTAGCGGGTTGTTACATGGATGCAGTCATCCTAGCTCCATGCACAACATAGGATGGTGATGTGTGCTACTCAAAGCCTGACACGGGGTAGGAGGAACCCATAAATACTAGTTTCAAAGTCCATCTTTCAGAAAACTCAAAGCTCCTGCCCTACCCCCACCCCCACCCCAGTGTGGAACAGCTGCCTCTTTAACTGAGAAGATTCACTATGAGTTATGACTTGGGCCACATTAGTAAGAGCCCATATAGATTATGTTTCTGTATAGGAAACAGAAAATTCAGGGCAAGGTGACTTACATTACAAATAGAAACAAATTTCAGGCACTGGGCACTAAAAACACTAAGGGTGGGCTGGTGGGCACTACATCCTGCAGCCAGCTAAGCCTTTCCACTTGGGTCTTCACAGAGTTATTTGTACCCCTGAGCTCCATCCCAGTATTGGCCCCACCTCTGCTCTTCCTAATAGTTGCAGAAGCTTCCAGCACTGTCTGTGAGAAGAGCATGCCTCCACAAGCCTAGGCTACATCAACAGACCCCTCCTTACCAATGGTCCATGGGAAAACACACACTGATTGCTTAGGAAAGGGCTAGCCCTCTGTACCATAACCTCATGACCAAGGGAGGATATGTGATAAAAGGCTAAGCAAGAGGAAAACCAAATGGTCTCAGTGAGGGGGCCAGTGAGTGGCCGGAACCATTGCTGGCCTAGCCTCAGCCTCTGTCTACCTGGGATATTCACAATGGTGACACTTCTCAGTTCATACTTTGGCCTCTGCATTTAGAATTTCCATGCAGGAATTGTGTTTTCAGATTCCATTGGGCAGGGGGTCCTCAGTTCTTTGCAGGCGGTTTTCCTCCCATCTAGCTTCCTCGCTCCCCTTGAACAAGCAAACTTACTTGGCCCCAGAATGCTCCACTAAGCTCAGGCTTAGGAGACTACCAACACCAGAGTCAATCTGGCCAGTTCTACAAGCCTGGGACTCAGGCCCAGGGCAGCCAAGGACCTGGCCAGGGCGTTCACGCTGAGAAGGACAAGGGAGCGCTGGGATTTTACAGTTCAGGTAATCCAACCTGACGCTATTCTCCTGCCAGGAGCTCCAGGCTGACCTGTTCTTACACCACCATCCCCATCTCCATTCCCATTCTCTTTGTGTGGCAATCAGCTTGTCCAAACCCATGCTGGGAGTGCTCACATGTCTCACTGGCTATTAATTAAAAAAATAAGTGGGGAACAGTTGCTATTCATTTACTCAGCTCCCTGCTCACAGAACCGTTGCGGATACCAATGCTAATTAACAGAGGGCCCGTGCGCGCAAGGAAACGCACCATTTCATGAGTGGCTGATCCGTGGTGACCAGTGCTACAGTTGAGCCCTGAGGGCCTCTAGGAAGCCATAGCACAGAGTTGCTGTTTATTGATGGCATTCACGCACGCTCCCAGACCAGACAGCCTCACCAGGAAGGAGGGAGGCTTTAAAAATCAGTGAAGGAGAGCCAGGAATTGAGCCCATTTCGGCCTGAGCACACATGGGGCTGTGTGTGTGTGTGTGTGTGTGTGTGTGTGTGTGTGTGTGTGTGTGTGTGTTGGGGCCTTGCTTAACCCCCCAGACTGGGACCTCACGTAGATAGTTACATCCTGCTTTACCCCGCCAGGCTGGGAATGTCAAGTGACTGGCCAAGGCAGGGGGACTTTGGTACATGCTGTCATACTACACTCGGTGCATAAGCTGGCAGCTTAAGCAGCAAACTGATCTTTTTTCATAGCTGCAAAGATGGCAAGTCCAAGGTCAAGGTATTGCCTGGCTGATTTCTTCTCGGGCGCCACTCCTTGCCTTGCAAGTGGCAGCTTCCTCAGTGGGCTTACATGCTCAGTCTTCCCTGTGTGTGTCCCTGGTGTTAATCTCTGGGGCTTCAGATTTCCTCCTTTTATAAGGCCTCTAAACAGATGAGAAGGGGGCCCTTCCCAGCAGCCTCATTTGTTTTAATCACCTCTTAAAGGCCCTGACTGCAAACAGTCACATCTTGGGACCTGCACATTAGGGTTTCAGCAGTGGGGTTTGGGGGAACCCAGGCCACCTGCCATCTTCAGATATTACAGCATGTCCCCTGGGCCATGAATACTGCAGAAGGGCAAGAAGTGTATGTTCAGGCAGAATGCAGTCTTTTACAATATCTTTTTTTCATTTGAAGGCCTCATAGTGGGATACTTAATAAGTGTTGGTGGCACAGTTGTATATATCCTTGTTTATTTTTCTATATGAGAGCTAGAACTCAGGGCATTATGTATTGTAGGCAAGTGCTTTATCCTGAGCCACACCCAACCCAATCCCTGTGTTTTATTAATAATTTTAAATACTTATGTTTTTATTTACTGTGTGTGTGTGTGTGTGTAGGTTAGAGAACCTCTTGCAGGTCAGTTCTCCTTTCCTACCATAGGTTTGGGTATCAAACTTGTGTTGTCATATTGGCAGCAAGTATCTTTACCCACTGAGCCATCTCTCCAGTGCACTCCCTGTTTTAGACACTACAAATAGGAGCTCTTGCTAGCCTCACAAGAGCCACAGTGGGCAAGTGCTCTGGTTCTCTGCAGAGCCCTGGTGGGGACTGAGACACCATGAGGCTGGACGCTGGATGAAGGCCCTGGTGGGTAGAAGCATTAAATTCAGGCTTACGGCCCTTTGGTATTTTCTCTTCAGGAAAAGTGGAAAGCAAGAGTAGATGAGATCGAAGATGCCATCTATGTGACTATGGAAATCCTGTCTAACTGGGGCAATGCATCATGGGTGGGTCTCACGGAAGTCCAGTTCTTTGACCTGAACAACATAAAGCTTTATGTCTCACCTCATGACGTGGACATACGGAATGCAGTGTTGCCAGGCGAGTTGGGCTGCCTTGTCAACAGGGACTTAGTGGTAAGTGATGGGTTACTGGGCTTGATTCTGCTGTGTATTTTGGTGTGTGTTCTCTGCACCAATGAGGGTTGGGGAAGAATGCTGTCATCAACCTGTCTTTCTCTGTAGCCAAGTGAGGAGGAGCCTTTAGGAATGGTACCCTCTGAGGCACCAGTATGTTTCTTCCTGAGGTCTTGCCTAAATAGCTACTCTATATCCTGCTGTGACTACTAAACATAGGCCACTAGGTGTCACTAAGGCCAGTGTCATTGTTTTGTAGATAAAGAAACTAAGTTGGAGATGGGCATACAAGTGGCCAGGGTCGCACAGAGGAAGCTTGTGGGACCAAGTTCACAAACTGCAGCCTGGTCTACACACTGTGCTCACACTGCCTCAGGGTGCTGTTTCTTGAACCATGGCTCCATACCCAGCAGACTTTGAATATATTTTACTTTAGATAGTCAATAGAGGTTATTTTTATAAGCAAAGGTATTTTCCCTTGTTTCCATCTTTTGGCTGATTTTTGTGGTTTTTTGTTTGCTCGCTTTTAAGACAAGCTCTTGCTATGTTGCCTGGGCTGTCCATGAGCTCACTGCAGACAGAGCCTAGAATAACTGTGAACTAACAGTCCTCCTCCCTCTGATTCCCTAGTTCTGGTGTCATAGGTACAAACCACAAAGCTTTCTTCTGCCCATCACTGTCAGGGTAGCAGCACGTCCAGCCACAAGGCCTTCCTGTGCTGTGTCAGGCTCTACTCCAGATTGCCTTGGGAGAGCCTGTGAACCGGAGAGCAGAAGAGGGGATGGGACAGGTCACAGGTGCTCTCTGTATCTCTTAAAGCCATGTCACAACCCAGATGATGTATTCTCCTGTGCTGGTTGGCTGTTTTTCAACTTGAAACAAGCTTGGGATATCAGGGAAGAGGAACCTCAATTGAGAGAAATGCCTCCTTCAGATTGGCTTATAGGCTTATAGGCAAATCTGTGTGGTATCTTGATTAGTGATTGATGTGGATGGGCTGGACCCTCACTTGGGCAAGTAGTCCTAAGCAGTATAAGAAAACAGGCTGAGGAGGCTATGGAAAACATACCTAAAGGTCTCTGCTCCAATTCTTGCTTCAGAGTTAGTTCCTGCATTGAGTTCCTTTCCTGGCATTCCACAAAAATGGGCTATGATCAGGACTTGTACATCAAATATATATACCCTTTCCTTCCCCAAGTTGGGTTTGATCAGTGTTGTATCAAAGCCACAGAAACCTAACTAGACCGCCCCCACCCCCAATTAATATTGTTTCCTTAAAGTACTGAAAATGAAAAGAGCTTCTACACACTCAGGCCTTACCCGGGCCAGGTACAGTTCTGAGTGCTTCTTCTAAGATCTTGATGTCCCTAACTACAGATTGGAAATGCAGACAGACTGAGGTCCAAAGCCAGCTCACAGCCTCTGCCCACAGAAGACTCCCTTAGCTTTGACTTGCTTTCTTGTCTATCAGGGGAGCATGATACTGCATACCTAGTCAGTGCTGGAAGGGCCATGTAAACATGGACGAGATGATCACATCAGGCTCTCAGTTAAAGAAGAAGAAACAGGAAGGGGAGCTTTAAAATTCTCAAGCTCTTTCCGTGTGATCTTAGATAACTTACCTGCTATCTCTGAGAGTCTGCTTTCTGCTCTCTTTAAAATAGGAGATGGGAGGTAAATTAATCTGTTAAAAACTTTAGATTTTCAGCAGTAGAAACTGAGTTTGGCTCACTTTAGTATATTTTTAAGATTTATTTTTATTTTATGTGTATGAGTATTTGCCTTTTTTTTTCTGTATGTGTACCAAGTGTGTGCAGTGCCTGCACCAGATCCGGTGGAACTAGAGTTACAGGTGTTCTGAACCACCATGTGGATACTAGGAACCAATCCCAGGTTTCTGCAAGAGCAACAGTGCTCTTAACTGCTCAATTATCTCTGCAGTCCCACTTGAGCATATATTTTTAAAGGACATTTGTTATAGTCAGGCAGCATAGTAGCAGGCATTTGTAGACCTGGTATTCAAAAGGAGGCTGAGGCAGGAGCATCAGGTATTTGAGGCTATTCTTGCAGTACCTTGTCTCTCACCCAAAAATAAAGGAAAAAAACAACAAACAAACAAACACCCCAAGGCTTGGGTACCACTTAGTGGTAGTATATTTCTTATCTAGCATGACCTGGGTCTATGTTCTATCTACAGCTCTACCAGAAAGGAAGGACAAGAGGAAAGACTGGAGGAAAGGAGGGCAGCCAGGCATGTGATGGCACATTTTTTTAATCCCAGCACTCAGGAGGCAGGGGCAGGCTAATTTTTCAGAGTTGGAGGCCATCCTGGTCCAGCAGTGGCCATCTGTACTAGAGAGGCTAAGACCCCAGTAGCTGCTTGTTTGCCACAGTAGTCCCAGTCGGATGCAGAGTGCCTGAAGGATTCCTAGAGGGTCAGGGGTCTTCTTAAGTCCTGCTGGAAGACTGCAGAAGCTGTGCTCAGTGAAGGATGGAGGCAGCTTCAGGATATGCACTCATCAGCAAAAGCAATAGTGAGCTAATGAGTAGCAGGCAGGATGGCCTGTCCTGATTTCATTGTATCTTGGGACCCCACTTTGGGGAGAGTCTTTCTCTTCAACTAATCCGTCCTAGAAATATTCTCACAGAAAAATAACAACAAATAACAGTTGCCTATTGTCCCTGGGTGGATGGGGCCAACAGTACCCCATCTGCCCCCTGCTTCCTTCTCCAGTACCCACCTCTATCAGCCCCATATCTCTGCACACACTGACTCAAATCATCTACGTTTGGATTTCAGCCCAAGTATCACTTTCTCTGCAAGGCTTCCCTGCCCACCAGGTGGGGAACCCTGTCCCTCCTGCCCAGTCACTGTGGTGTCATTTTTTTATTCTCCTCAGAGCCTGTCTCACCAGAACACACATTCCTGTACCTGGGCTTATCTGCCTCCCCCATTTAACTGATAAGCACTTGTCTGTCCTTGGCCATACCATATCCTCATACATAAGATCACATGCTGCACAGATTTAAACTTTTTATTTGGAAATGACTGTAGACTCAGAAAGTTGTAAAAGTGATGCAGGAAAAAAAAAAAGACTATCAATAGAGAAAAAAAAAAATCAATGGAACCAAAGTTGGTTCTTTGAAAGGATCAACAAAATCAAAAACCTTTAGTTAGACAATAAAAGAGAAAGCAAAGGTTTCAATGAATATACAGGGACTATCACTACTTACCGTACAGAAACAAGGATTATAAGACTGTATGCCAACAAGTTAGATAACCTACATGAACTGTATAAATGCCAAAACTGACTTAAGATGAAATGGAAAATCTAAAAAGACCAATCCAAAGAAAAGAAAGAAATTGAACTGATTATCAAAAAACTATATGGGAAGCCTGGATGAAATGGTGCCCCTAGTGAACCCTGACAGATATTTAAAGAATGAGCATTTGACAGTCCCTTCAATATTATAAAATATAGAAGAAGAGGGAGCATATCCCAGTGGATTCTCTAAAGCCATATTCCTGAAATCAACAGAAACATCAGGACAGAAAACTGCACGCCAGTGAGTACACTGGAAGATACATACTTTGTGACACCTCAAATGAAGGCCACAATGGGACCCAGTCATATCCACTGGGATAGCCAGAAAAATGACAAATACTGTTGAAAGTGAATAGACCAGCCACTGCAAGGGAATAGTGTGTCAATTCTTTAGAAAGTAAGGAACAGAGCTACTCTGTGGCCTAGAAGTTCCACTCCTGGGTATATAACAAGAGATGTGCACATCCAAAAAAAAAAAAAGTAATGGAATCTGGAATCTCTTGATAGAAGATGGAAATAACCCAGCAACACAGACTGATGGACAGAAAATTGAAAGATGATGTCACCATACAATAGACAAAACTCAGCTGTGAGAGGGAATGAATTGCTAGTACAGGCTACACATGCATGGTAAACCTTGAAAGCTAAGTGTTACAGGAAACAGTCTAAACAGATCCACAGATACAGGAGCAGGGCATGGGAGTGTATGTCTAATGGGTGCCATGCTCCACAGTGGGAAGTGAAGTATGCTAAGCAAAGATGTCAATGCTAGTTATGTAGCCTATGAATATGCTGGGAAATCATGGATTACACACTTGAAAATTGTGAGTTTTTCCCCTGTACCCAGATGTTCAAGGCGAGGCTCTTCCCCATTTTCTCCTCTATAAGTTTCAGTGTATCTGGTCTTATGTGGAGGTCCTTGATACACTTGAACTTGAGCTTTGTACAAGGAGATAAGAATGTATTGATTTGCATTTTTCTACATGCTAATCACCAGTTGAGCCAGCACCATTTGTTGAAAATGCTGTCTTTTTTCCACTGGATGGTTTTAGATCCTTTGTCAAAGATCAAGTGACTGTAAGGTTTATTTCTAGGTCTTCAATTCTATTCCATTGATCTACCTGCCTGTCACTATACCAATACCACGCAGTTTTGTTTTTTTTTTTAAATCACAATTGCTCTGTAGTACAGCTTGAGGTCAGGCATGGTGATTCCATCAGAGGTTCTTTTATTGTTGAGAATAGTTTTTGCAATCCTAGGTTGTTTTTTTTTTTTTTTTTTTTTTTTTTTTTTTTTTTTTGATATTCCAGATGAATTTGCAAATTGCTCACCAATGGCTTGTGCTGTAAGATCAAGAATTGACAAATGGGACCTCATAAAATTGCAAAGCTTCTGTAAGGCAAAAGACACTGTCAATAAGACAAAAAGGCAACCAACAGATTGGGAAAAGATTTTTAGCAATCCTAAATCTGATAGAGGGCTAATATCTAATATATACAAAGAACTCAATAAGTTAGACCCCAGAGAAACAAATAACCCTATTAAAAATGGGGTACAGAGCTAAACAAAGAATTCTCAGCTGAGGAATACTGAATGGCTTTGAAGCACCTAAAAAAATGTTCAACATCCTTAGTCTTCAGGGAAATGCAAATCAAAAGAACCCTGAGATTCCACCTCACACCAGTCAGAATGGCTAAGATCAAAAACTCAGGTGACAACAGATGCTGGTGAGGATGTAGAGAAAGAGGAACACTCCTCCATTGCTGGTGGGTTTGCAAGCTGGTACAAGCACTCTGAAATCAGTCTGGTGGTTCCTCAGAAAATTGGACATAGTACTACCTGAGGACCCATCTATACCGCTCCTGGGCATATACCCAGAAGATGCTCCAATATGTAATAAGGACACATGCTCCACTATGTTCATAGCAGCCTTATTTATAATAGCCAGAAACTGGAAAGAACCCAGATGTCCCTCAACAGAGGAATGGATAAAGAAAATGTGGTACAGTGGAGTACTACTCAGCTATTAAAAACAATGAATTTATGAAATTCTTAGGCAAATGGGTGGAGCTGGAGGATATCATCCTCAGTGAGGTAACCCAAACACAAAAGAACACACATGATATGCCCTCACTGGTAAGTGGATAGTAGCCCAGAAGCTTGGGATACCCAAGATATAATTTATAAGCCATATGAAACTCAAGAAGAAGGAAGACCAAAGTATGGATACTTCAGTCCTTCTTAGAAGGGGGAACAAAATACCCATGGAAGGAGTTACAGAGACAAAGTGTGGAGCAGAGACTAAAGGAATGACCATCCAGAGACTGCCCCACTTGGTGATCCATCCCATATATAATCACCAAACCCAGACACTACTATGGATGCCAACAAGTGCTTGCTGACAGGAGCCTGATATAGCAGTCTCCTGAGAGGTTCTGCCAGTGCCTGACAAATACAGAAGTGGATGCTCACAACCATCCATTGGACGGAGCACAGTGTCCTCAATGAAGGAGCTAGAGAAAGGACCCAAGGAGTTGAAGGGGTTTGCAGCCCCATAGGAGGAACAATAATATAAACTAACCTGTACCCCCAGAGCTCCCAGGAACTAAACTACCAACCAAAGAGTACACATGGTGGGACTCATGGCTCCAGCTGCATATGTAGCAGAGGTTGGTCTAGTTGGTCATCAATGGAAGGAGAGGCCCTTGGTCCTGTGAAGGCTGTATGCCCCAGTGTAGGGGAATGCCAGGGCCAGGAAGCGGGAGTGGGTGGGTTGGTGAGCAGGGGGAGGGAGAATGGGGGAGGGAGTTTTCGAAGGGGAAATCAGGAAAGGAGATAACATTTGAAATGTAAATAAAGAAAATATCTAATAAAAATGAATTAAAAAAAGAAAAATTTGAATTGTGATGAATATGAGTTATATCTCAATTAAAGGGAAAAGAATACACAGGGATGCCATGTGTTGTTGCCTAGTTTCCCCCAAAGATAACTGTCACTGTACTAATAGATAGCTTGTGTGTGTGTGTGTGTGTGTGTGTGTGTCCCTAGCACCTGGCGCCACTTGCCCATTCTTATCTCTAGACTTTGTCATTTCAAGAATGTTGTAATGGGGGTTGTGGTTCAGCTCAGTGGCAGATAGCTTGTATTGTGTGAGGCCATGTATTTGATTCCTAGCACAGAGAGAGAGAGAGAGAGAGAGAGAGAGAGAGAGAGAGAGAGAGAGAGAGAGAGGAGAGAGAAAACGAACAAACCAGAAAGAAAAGCTATTTTCTACAATCTGATGCATTTAGAAGTTGGCTGGTTCCTACAGATTGCCCTTGACATTCTTTAAAATTGTTGGGTATTTTCTTATTGGTAGCTTATTCCTTTGGAAACTACAGTATTAGTTACGAGGCAGCTCACATTTGTCTGCTGGTGCTAGGATCTGTGTTTAATCAGTGATGGGACAGAAAAACACCTTTGGTTTTGTAGTTAGTCATCACGTAGGATTCTTTTCCTGAGACCCCATGCAGCTGGCCCGAGCTGGAGACTGGTACTGAAGCTTCTAGAAGTAGCCTTCAGCCCATGCTGGTGTAGTGGTCAGGGTGCAAATACTCCATTTCCTCATCCTGTGGTTAGAATCATTCTAAGATATGTCCACACTGGCTCCATTTCCACGGTGGCCTTACTCTAGGTCCATGCAGGAATGGCTAGCTTGCTCACATACCATTCATGAGCAGCCTGCCTTCCTTCTTGGCCTAGGCTTCTAGCACTGTCTTTTAAACAAGCCTCTTGCCCAGAGCTTCTTACCTCAGGGTCTGCTACTAGAATACAAGCTGAAACAGTATATTCAAGCTCTGTCTGGTCCCATAAATGCTTATGATAATGACTGAGAGCAAACCTTCCCTCCAGCATGTGGGCTATGGGCATCCTAAGGCAGACCAGTGGCCACGATGCACCGTGGTTTTCTATCAACAGGGAGGTACAGCAGTCCACTTGCCCCAGGGTTCCACAGGGCCTCTCATTGGAGCATGGCTAGAGGGTGCTACACATATTCTGCCTGCTGGCCTGGCACTGGGGTGTGTCAGGACTCTGCGGTTAGCTCCTGGCTTCCCACCAGGACCTCACATAGATTCTGTCTAAACAAGAAATACCAGAAGGCCTGGCCACAAATGAGCCCATGAGTTAGCCTCAGGTTAATGCACTGGGGTTTTGAATGATACAGTGTCCCCTTAGTTCTCCTGCCTTTCCTTCTTCTGACAGAAATGAGAAGGGAAGTGGACTCCTGCTCCCTTTCTGTCACAGAGGGAGGGGTGAGCTTACCTGCCAGATTTTGAGATGGGGTCTCTGAGCCCTAAACAGCTGCTAGGAACACAGAGTTCTAGCCCAACCAAGGTGCTTCCAGAGTAAGTCAGCATCCCTTGAGCCCACAGAGCTATCCTTCCCTACCCAAAACATCATCATCAGGAGACAAGAAGCCCTAACTGTTCTTGTGGCAGGAACCAGGCTTCAGAACCAGAGTCACCAGCCGTCCTCCCCTGCTGCCCATCGAGAGGCACATTCCTAGTAATAAGAAAGAGTCTTTAAGATATTCTCAGTACCAGGTGATACCTGTTTAGAGTAAAATGTCTACCCCACCCCCAGTAGTCCAAAGCTAAGATGGCTGTGGGACCAGTCAGGACCTAGGAGGGATGTGGGGGATGTAGAGAGCAGTGATTAATTAGTGAGGACTGAGGTACTGAGAGGGGTAGCCTAGCTGAGGCAATACTGAACCCCAGACCCAGCTGTGTGGGACCTAAGTACCAAGCGTTCTGAGTCAGTAGAGAATCCAGAAACCAAGCTCTGAGGGGTAAGTCACCCCATTTCTTCGTTAGGGCAATGAATTAGACTTTCTTATCTTCCCTTTCCAATGTCTCCTGAAGCAGACAGATAGATACCTTTTAACTAGACACAGGTAGTTCCTTCTGTAAAGCTGAAATTAGGACAGATGCTGGGAAACCCATGTCACTTAGCCACTAGGTTAGTCCCCGCCAAGAAGCTGTGTCTAATGCTGGCATTCAGAAATGAGTGAGACTAGGGGTCCCCTTCCAGAGCACCACTGAACTGCTGTGACAGACACCCAGACAGTCCACGCTGACCTCAGGTACTTCTGAACTGAGGCTGCTCAGGGGAGAGGCCAGGGTCACAGGGGAAGGGGAATAAGGAGCCATGTGATAGCTTTTTGGACTCAGGGTGAAAGTATAGGGGGTCTGGGGGGAGCAGAGGCCTCAGCCAGGCAGTGCCCAGCCAGCTGCCAGGGGCAGGGGTGTTCAGGAGCAGCTATGGTTTAAATTTTTCTTTTGTTTTAATTACATTCATTGTATGTTTGGGGCAGGAGAGGTCAGAGGAATAATTCTTAAGAGCTGGTTCTCTCTTTCCACCTTGTGGGTCCCAGGGATCAGACTGAGGTTGATAGCCTTGGCAACAAGTGCCTTTACCCACTGAGCCATCTCACTCGCCCAGCTGCAGCTTTTGTCCCATAGAATGTAGAAATATCCTAGGAGGTGACTGGAGCAGAAAGTCCCCTGATTTGGCTTTACACATATGCCACCAAAGCTCTCCCATGGGAAATGGTGTTGGTGAGGACAAAGATGCCAGCAAGCACCTGGCTCTGGTGCCCTGTGTCCTCCAGGGCCCCCTTGGCAACACTCTGGCTGCCCCCTGCCTCCCACGGGAAATACAAACAGAAGCCCCCTGCGCTTGGAAACCCTGAAAGGAGCAGCCTGCTCCATGCCATGGCCCTGTTCCAGCACATGGCTTAGACATTGCTTTTTCTCCTCTATTCTCAAATTTGAAAAATTCCATAGGGTTTGACAAAAGAAAATCAGAGGCTCTGCTTGCCAGGCTAATCAAACAGCGCCAGCAGAGGCTTTCTCTAGGCCCCCCCTGGCATCCCTCCCCACACCCAGTGCCCTCCTCAAAGCCCATTAAGCTGATTAAAATAAAGCCTACTGCATTTTGAGTTCCATCTGGCTGGCAGCTTTTTGCAGGGACAGGGTTATTGGCGCTATGAAGTGCAACTGGAAAGGGGTGAGAGCAGAGGGCAGTACTTACTATGGAGATAAGGTGGCCCCGCCCAGGCCTTGGATGTCTGCTGGTTTTAATTAGCCAGAGTCTCTAGCCTTTTGCCCTGAAGACAGGCAGAAATGTTCCTAACAGTTCCCATCCCTTGGCATTTCAGAGCAAGAAGGACCCCCCTGTGTGGACCTGCCCCTTCCACCCACCACTTCAGCTCTATTTCATTATTCACAACATGCGACAGCTTCGTGACTTCGGTTTGGCCACGATCAAGGTTCGGAATTACTGGACAGCAGATGGGGTAAGTAGCAGGTCTGCCTCCTCACAGCTCACCTGGTTGTGCACACACTTAGCAAATTGCCAGTGGCTTGAGTTCTAAATGAGTCCAACAGGAGTCTCCCTGAGAGCTACCAGGAGCAGAATGTACAGCTCCTAAGGTTTAAGAAGTGACCATGATGATGCTCTATCTCATGTCATTCTGAAAAGATGAGCCTATGTACTCAGACTCCAGGCCCATTCATTTAACACTGTATCTAGCTAATATGCAGTGACAGAGCTTAGAAAACTGGAAAACTGCTCTTTTTTTTTTTTTTTTTTTTTTTTTGAGACAGGGTCTTTCTATGTAGCCCTGGCTATCCTAGAACTTTCTCTCTATAGACCAAGCTGGCCTCAAACTCAGAGACATTCTCCTTCCTCTGCCTTCTGAGTACTAGACTAAAGATGCTCACACTATTGGTAATTTGGTAGGGATTCTGTGTGTCAGACTAGGCTCAGGTATACCAGGCCACAGAGGTTTGGAGCTAGCTCTTTATGGCTAGCTCTCACCTTGGCTGCAGGCCCATTTGGTTCCAGAGTCCACCCTTGCTCAGTACCCTACACTGTCCTGCCCTCATCCTTCCTTCTCCAGCCTGTTCTTCATCAGTTGATCTGCTTTAGTTCTTCACCTCTGTGAGCACGCCAGAGGCTGTCAGCCTCTTGATAGGTTCTGAGGAGACAGATACAGAAGACACAGACTGCCCTGAAGGCAACCGTGCTGAGCTGCTGACAGACATGTTGTAGACAAGTCATGCAGTATGCTGAAGCCCTGAGCACGGTGAAGCAGGCACCAGGTGTCTCCCATGGAGGTGCCAGAGGACCCCACAGGCACAGAGTTAGCAAGAAGGGGCAGGGTGCTGTCAGTCTGCCTTGTTTCCTTCTTCAGTAGACAACGGGGTCAAGAATGGTCATACTAATGCAAGACATAGGGACCAAGGCACAGGAAAGATGGTGAGTGGAAGCTGACTCCAGCCTCCATCTTTTAAAAAGACACTATGGAACTGTGGGATCTGTGGCTATTTGTAGCCAGAGAGGGAAGACACAGCTTCAGTGAATGACCTCCATAGAGGAGACCCAGGCCATATTGTTGACACTTAGAACCATTCCCCGAGCTTGGGAACTGCTGTGGGGTGGTTTGATTTTATTTGTTCCTTCATTTGTTTGTTTGTTTATTCAGAAAGGACCTTATTATATCATCCAGGATGACCTGGAATTTACCCTGTAGCCAAATCTGTCCTTGAACTCTTAATCCTTCTCTACCTTAGCTCTCCAGTCTGTCCCTAGGGAAACCCTGTCATACTCTCTTCTGCTTCAAACCGTAGAGTTCCCTTTGACCCAGAGGATTAAGGTCAGACTACTGGTGTGACATCTGAACCTCCTGCTCTAGTCTCTGCCTCCCCTTGCTCATGCCAGGTGTCCTGAGTGCTGGCTGCTGTGGTCACACCCTTGTCCCTGCCTACCTCCCCATCCCACTAAGCTCCAGATGCTTGGCCTGCAGAGTTCTCAAAAGCCCAGGCCATGCTTCCTCCAAGAATCTGCCTCTGCCTTTGAGCCACTTCTGGGCTTTATCAGCCTCCCTGTCCCCTGAATAAGTTGTGGGCTCCAAGACAGTAGGGTCAGAGGTCTCTACCACTTATCTGTGCCAAGGAGATGAGCAGTTGACAGATGGGTGAATGAATGAATGAATGAATGGGTGAGTTTGCTTTTCTGTAGCCCATGAGCAGCTATGTTGCCCTTTCTTACACCCAGGTTGAGAGGGTATAAGGATTTGAGAGTTGAAACGAAGCTGACCATCCTCCAAAAGAGCCCTTAATCCCATCTTCCTCTCCTCTGTTCTTGCCCTTTCTTCCCACCCTCCACCCCTGCTCTTCTCCTCTATAGTTCTTTAAACAGTCAGCCTCCACCTATGGTTAGCACATGTTTTCAGCACCCTCCAAGTGCTGAACACCACAGACCTGGAGACCCCAGGTGGATACAGTTCCTATGGCTCTACTCATGGGCCCTACTGCCCGGACCAGCAACAGGAAACTCCCTTTGCTTTCTGTCTTTTGAAGTCTTTCTTTCTCAATAAATTCCTAAAGTATAAATTTGAGAAAAGTAAGTATCTGGGTTCTGTAAGGAGGACCCCAAGGACCTGGAACCTGTGAGCTCCAGTCCTCCCTGGCTGTCTCTTAAGTGCTCAGAGCCGTATGACCATTCTGTTGAGGGTCCCAGGTTTGCTGGAATTTTCCTGCATGTGTTCCCCACACCTTATTCTAGAATGGGAAGTGAGCTGCTGCAACTTGCCCAAGCCCATGCCCCATGGCTCACCGTGGTTTGGGGCTTAATTTACACACTGGACCACCATGCTGAGAAATTGGGTGCCTCAGCCAAAATAGGCCCTTATTTACCTGTACTTGGCTTTCCTGGGACATGCAGAATACTAAAAGGGCTCAGGGCCCTCTGAGTCAGGGGAGCGTTGGAAGCTTACTGTGGGTGGGAACATGGGGTTCTGACACCCAGGGCAGAGCATGAGCAACACTGCAGAACACTGCTTACATGACACACAACCATCTGTTGCCAGAACCAGGGGCAGAAAAACCCAAACAAATGCAGCTGTGGCTTGGTCGATTTAATATTCTCCAGAGAACGCTATTGCTGTGTGTTTGGGAGGAGATAAAATGAGAGTTTATGGGGAATATAGCTTAGCCTGCAGACACAGCTTGTTAATGCAGTGTTTTGTATACAGGAGTCTGAGGAAGGAAAGTTAAGTGGGGTGACAAGGCTGACTTGGGATGAGGAGAGTCCTTGACTGGCATGTGCTGGCTGGTACATCCTTGGGTTAACATTTACAAGCTCCTTTCATGAGGCTGCACTGTGAGTGTGAGCTGCTCTGAGAAGAGGGACTTGGGAGGAAAAAAACAGAAGGCCACACTTCACAGTACACAGTGTCTGCTGTGACAGCCATCATTTGTTCACTCCTCTAAACCCAGGCCTTTGAGAGGCACATACACGTGAGAATGAGTAACTGAATGTGGGAAGTAGCTTATCTGACCACCAACCATCCTGTGGCTGGTGACAGTCCTCCCTGTCTTAATGATGAAGAAGCTGATTCTGGAAGAGTAAGGCCCACACCACAGATGGCCTGGGTCTCTTGGTCTGATTGGAAGTGGATGCCTGGGGTGCTGCCCTGAGAACTTTTCCTCTGGTTCATTGGGGTCCACTGTGGTTGATTGGCAATGTCTGCTTAGGGCAGGAGGAGGGTAGGATGTCTGCTACATCTTTTTATGTTCCACACACATAGAAGATTTACCCAGCTGGGAGGTACAAGGGACTGGGCTGGTTAGAGAGTATGAGGATCAGGTGGGTTTCCTTAGCAAAGTGACAGTTGGGGCAGGGAGGGGGCAGCCGTCTCTGTAGTAGATGATTGCGTGTCTGCTGTGGTTTGGAAATGGGCTCCATCTGATGTGAAGTTTAGAACACTTCCTGGAGTAGTTTAAATCTGGAAAGTCACTTATAGGTTCCTGTTGAATGCCTGTTTCTCAGCGTGGGGGATAGGTTTTGGGAGTTCTAGAGCCTTTAAAAAGCAAGACCTGGCTGATGGAAGTAGGTCACTAGGAGAAAAGCCTTGAAGATTATTTAACCCAGTTGTAGTTCCAGACTCTGCTTCAAATTTGCTGTAATGAGCTCTGCCAACTTTTCTTACTGTAGTGAACTGAGCCTCCTGTGCCTGTATGCAAAATAACCTTTTTTTTTTCATAAACAGTTTCTGCCAAGTGTTTTGTCATAGTTTTGAGTAAAGTGACTCACTGCCCTTTGAAGGGCTGTTTTGTTCTCCTGAGGCCCCGTGATGGCTGGTTTAAAAAGAACATGTTCTCTGAGATCTTTAGCTTTCTATCCTCTATGTGATCTCCCACTCCAACACACCCCTGCTGTGATGCTCTCAGGCTTTTGAGACCTCCACAAAACCTTGAACCTCTAGAACCATGAGTTAAATAAACTTCTTTTCTTGATAAATAAACTTCTTTTCCCACAAGAGAGCAGCGTTAGGTAACTTGGTGTTATAACAGAAAACAGGCAAATGCATCATCCTAATAGACTTCTGCTAACTCCTCATGCTCCATTTTCTTTTATAACAGTCTTGAGTTATCTGTGCTGTCCTTGTTAACCACACTGCCACTGTCACCCTTAGTACCAAATGCAAGAGGTAGCTCCAGCCTAGACACCATAGGGAGTGAGATGTGGTCAGTAGGTCTGAGAAACTTCATTTCAAAGTTTAAATTCCATTTTAAATATCTATGTACAAGGTGGTGACTGTACAGTGGGTTGCATAGGCCCTAGTGCTCGAAATAGATATGGCCTTGTGTGAATATCCCTGCACCTTCTGAAAGCAATTCAAAGGTAAAAAAGAATATGAATGAGTGTGAGAGTTCAGTGCTAAGTAACTTGGTTACTGTTCTAATGCAGTGACAAAACACTGTGGCCAAGGCAACTTATAAAAGGAAGTATTTCATTCAAAAGGAAGAGCTTATGGTTTCAGAGAGTTAGAGTCAGGATGGCAGAGCAAAGGCATGTATGTCTGAGAGCTCACATCTTGAGCCACAAACAGGAAGCAGAAAGGCACACTGGGAATGGCTCCAGTCTTTTGAAACCTCAAAGCCTATTCCCAGTGAGACACCCCTTCCAACAATGATGCACCTCCTAATACTTCCCAAACAGACCCACCAGTTGAGAACCAAGTATTCAAACATACAAGCCTATGAAGATCATTCTCATTCAAACCGCTGTAAAGAGCTATGGAGAAGAGGAGGCATTCCTGTTAGGGGCATAGCAAGAGGAAATCCAAGGGCAGGAACATGCTTAGCAACTACCAGGACGGAAGTCACATGAGTGGCCAGAACCTGATAGACATAGACAATCAAGAAGAGGCCCTAAAGAGAGGCAGGGCCAGGTCATGTGGCCCTGAATGGTTGGTCCTTATTGGTAAGAGAACAGAGGTGTGGTCAGAGCAAGAGCCCCTATTAGAACTTTCCCACAGGAGAGCAGTCTACAAAACCATCATCTTGTTACGTGATAAGGCCAGTCTTCAACGCTATATGCTTAATGTCATAAATGTTGTTCTGAGTACATGAGGATGCTCAGGTAAGTCCTGGCTTCCTATCTCCATGTAGATACCAGCCTTACAATCACTGAAATGTTCTTAATAGGAGACAGTTTGACCAAAGGACCTAAAAGGCCACCATGGCTGCTGTCTGAGGGATGCTGAGGGCAGGATGACCCAGGCAGTAGCCTCCAGGCCTTGCCTAGCTAGGAACAGCATGGCTTGGGCATAAGCCATTCTTGAGTGTGCCTGACTTCTCTGGCAATATCAGGTGCATTGATCGCTGTTTTTCTGCAAAGGATTCAAGTGATATAATGCGGAGACTGTTGAGTGTCAACACAAGAACATTCCTACCCGGCCACTCTTGGTCTATCTTGGTGCATTTGAATATAAGCCCTAGCTATGGCCCTTTTCAATTCATGAACACTTTAGTTCCCCTGGACACTCAAGTTTATGGACACTCAGTAATTATTATTTTGCTCTAATCACCATTCTATATTTTTCACTAATTAATTTACTTACTTTACTTCCCCATCACAGCCCCCTCTCCTCCTAAACTTCCCATCACATGGTACCTCCTTCCTCCATCCCTCCCCTTCACCGCTGAGAAAGGGGAGGTTCCTCTCTGGGTCCTAACCTACCCTGGCATCTCTAGTCACTGCAGAACTAGGCACATTGTCTCCCCCTGAGGCCAGACAGGACAGGCCACTTAGGGGAGCAGGATCCATAGGCAGGCAACAGAGTCAGAGTAAGCCCTGCTTCAGTTGTTGGGGGACCGGCATGAAGACCAAGCTGCACATCTGCTATACATGAAGGGGTGGGGTCTAGGTCTAGCCCATGTATGCTCTTTGGTTGGTGGTTCAATCTCTGGGAGCCCCTAAGGGTTCAGGTTAGTTGACTTTGTTGTCTTCTTGTGGAGTCCCTATTCCCTCTGAGTTACTCAATCCTTACCATTCCAAATTTAAACAGCCCAATATGTCTCAAAATGTTTTTTCTTTAAAAAAAAAAAAAACAGTTTAAAATGTTGATTCTAATCATAGCAAACATTTACTTAGCTGAGGTAGGTAATCTGGTGGCATTCAGCAAGGGATTGGTGAGCAGGGGATTGATCTTTAGCATAAGGCTGAGATGTTGGCCTCAGAGGCTGGGCCTAGGCCAAGCTTTGCTAGCAGGACAGGTCCAAACATAGGATGGCTGAGGCCCCATAACCTTAGTCAAGAGCAGGGTGTGCTGCTATGCCGGGCAGCTGTGTGGCAGGGCTATGGTGTCAGCTAGGATTGTCTCAATAGCCACGTTAAGTGACTCAGAGTTGAGTAGAGTGGCATATGCCTATAATCCTAGCACTTGGGATTCTGAAGCAGGAGAGTTGAGAGTTCAAGGTTTGCCTTGGTTACGTAGAGACCCTGTCTCACAAATTTCAACACCACCAAACTTGGCTAATCACAAAAGACAACTCCTTGGTTTTTAATGAAGAGTCTCTGTCAGTAGTTCTCAACCTGTGGGTCATGACCCCCCCCCCCAGAGGTTGCAAATCAGATATTACATTACTATTGATAACAGTAGCAAAATTGCAGTTATAAAATAGCAACAAAATATTTTTGATTGGGGCCACCACAACATGAGAACCTGTATTAAAGGACTGCAGCATTAATTGAGAACCACTAGCCTTGGTGGTGGTTTCAGATGTGGCAGAAGCCAGGAATTCCTGTAGTGTCACCAGGAATCTACCTCCCTCTGAATCTTTACTGCCTTCTTAATGGCTTTATCTTCAGGCCCCAAATGACTTCCTCTGGTGACATCAGGCCTGCTCTTGATTTGGGAAGTCTGCAGAAAGACACTCTTCTAAGGAAAGATCATAGGTAACCACTTGTCTAGCCATGGCGCTGCATCTGCTCTGTCCACATAACTAGATGAGGGAACCACATGACCACTTACCTTTGCTGAGTAGTGGGTGTGTTCATTGGAAGAGGCAGGGCAGTTATCCACTCTAGGCTCAGAGGTAAGTGACCTTGGCAAGTTAATTGAGTTATCTAGGCTGGAATGATACTCATAGCGCATTAAACACAATTTATCATCTCTGTGTGTCTGCTTCTTAAGAAAGAAGAAAGAGGGAAAATGAGAACTGGGAAAAGGACCATGTGGCAGCCATGGGGCTTCAGTGTGTCACTTGAGGTAGCACAATACAAGTACCACCACATCTCTCATTAAATAAGGAACGGGTACAGGAGAGTGCACTCAGTGCTTGCACACAAGTGCACACTCACAAATGCTTCTAGGTGAGTCGGTCAGAAGCATGGGATTTCTGAACATACTGGAATCTGAGGTAAAGAAGGAGGAGCCTCAGGAAGCACTGGTGCAAAGGCTTTATAGCAGGAGATTTCCCCTAGATCCATAAAGGCGTCCTGCTTCTAGAACTTTGCTGAGGGGTGCTCATCTGCAAGCCCCCAGCCCCAAGGCTCTGTGGTGTGGGTATGGATCCCATACATCTTCCCAGTGAGATGTGACAATGTTTGTGTGGCCCAGCTACATAACAATGGACTTGTCTACCCACAGGTTCCCATTCCAGAATCCAACCAGCAGCATACAAAACAGTAAAAAAAAAAAAAAAAAAAAAAATCTCTGCAGTATATTTTTTTTATCTTATTCTTCCCTAAACAGTGTAACATAACAATTTCCATAGCATTTACATTGCATTAGGCTCCATAAGTCCCTTAGAGATGGTTTGGAGGAAGTAGGAGGCTATACGTAGGTTATGTGCAAATTTGTGATGTTTTATACACAGGACTACAGCATGAGACAATGCTGGTACCCACAGGGATCCTACAATAAATCCCCCATAGATACTGAGAGATGGCTATAGGTAGAACAAAATGTGGAAGGAGGTGTGTGCACACACACACCCACTGCAAGGTGCCCAAGACCATTACCTCTAAGGAGTAGGAAATGGTATGTGGGACTTAATTAGGAGACTAGGGGCTCAGAGTTCCACCCACATGAATAATTCAGTCTGGGCCAGCCACAGCCAGGATTAAGCTCTAGCTAGACAAGAGGGAGGAGGGAAAGTTTTAATGCTTGCTTGCAGGGTGTCCAGGACTGTGGGACAGTGCAGACTTTTGTTTCTGTTCCATACTCAGATATTCCTCATCAAATAGGCCCACAGATACAGTAGTGTGTACTGGAAATATTTGAGATGCAAGCTGCAGGCCAGGCAGGGGCTCAGAAATCCCCCCCGCTGCACAGAGCTCATTCTTCCCTTACTTCTCTTACCTGCCTTCCTGTCTGCCACAGTCAGAATTCTTGAGGTAATGCTGAGCAGTTGGTTAGGTGGGGCTCTCAACTGTTCACATAAGGGAAGTAGACATGTTTTGGGGGCCAGACATCTCATTAGGAAAGCTAGGTTGCCCATCCACCACTGTCTGAATAGGAAGCCCAACTATACCCTGCCACCTCTTTAAATGAATGTTTCTGTCTAGCCAGATGTTTCCATGGTGGTAATTTTCAGAACTGCTCCTTGAAAGCTGCCCGTGCCATCCCCCTCCACGAGCTGTTTCCTGATTAATTCACAGCACATGCTTGCTCTGTGCCTTCACTAAACAGAGCGCACATCCATATAAACATGTAAAAGCGTGCTTTGAACATCGACTTTTCTGACAGCCAGCAAATAGTAGCCTGCCATCCCACAATTGGATGATTGAAGCCAAGTTCCTGTGGAGGGATTCGGGTTTGATGGCTCTCCTTCTGAATTGTTCTGCAAACCTATCTGTGGTGATCTAGGGATTTAGTTAGAGCTTGCAGGGAGGCTAAGACATGGGGATTGAAGGAAGGTAAATAGGATAGCCCAGGGGCCTCAGAACCTACACAGGCCAAACACAGATCAGAAGCCAAAGCAAATCAGGAGTGGCCTAGGGTGGGGCATGGAGGGGTAGCCACAGGCTGCCATCTTTTTTCCTCTTTGGTCTTAGGAGAATGTTCAGGCTAGTCAAATGTCAGTTCCTTGATGATGCCCGAGATCCCACTAAGTGCTGTGTCCTCAGGCAGTGTGGAGGATCTCTTCTGACTTGGAGCTGCACTTGGTTAGGAGAGACAACTTAGCAGCCAAGCCAGGCATGGGGGTGTAGAACTGCAGTCCCAGCACTTGTAATGGGAGATCTCAAGTCTGAGGCTCTGTCTGAAATGAAAAAGGCCCCTTAGTTAGCTATGATGGTGCATACCTCTAATTTCTCACTAGGGAGGCAGAGACAGACAGATCTCTGAAAGTTTGAGGCTTGCCTGGTCTACATAGTAAGTTCCAGGACAGCCAAGGCTATAAACCTTGTCTTCAAACAAAAAAACAAACAAAGAACCCTGCCCCTAACCCTCCAGAAATGCTGATAAGAGAGACCATTTCAGAGACTGAGGAACTCAAGAGCATCAGGATAGAGAGAGGAATGGGTGGGGTGTTCTTTAAAACCTTGTGTTGATGAGTCTCTGAAGGCAAGAAGAGTTGGGCTGTGGCAAGGAGCAGTGTATGGAGGCAAGTAGACCTGGACCTAGGACTATAAATAGGTAGTTAGGGTTGACAGCATGGAGTCACTGGGTGGTTTAGGCAGGAGGCTGCTGTAGTCTGACTGAAGTTGTTTTTAAGTGAGTCTGGCTGCTATGTGGGAAATGAAGTGTGTGTACAGGGTGACAGTGTGGAATGGGAGCAGAGAGACCAATTAGTTGATTCTGGTGTCTCTGGAGAGATGACAGAGACCTGCACTGGGGCAACAATGTCTGTGGAAAATGAAGTCAGATTGGAGAGGAAAGAGACAAGGAACTCCTTGACAGTTTGGCTATGGTGGGGCAAGGACAAGGAGGTCAGAGAGGAGCCTAGGATTTGGGAAGCTAACTGACTAGCAGAACTGTGTTGAAGAGAGGAGAGATGTGGAACTTTGTTGGAAGCTGTAACTCCAGCACCTAAGAGCCCAAGGCAGGTAGACCCTAAGTTCAAGCTAGCCTGGGCTCTATTCCTGTATTGTTTGTTTAAGTATTTGATGGCTCTGAAGCACATATAGGCTGAAATTCCCAAGAGGAGAGAGAATGCCAGTCATCCTTTAAGGGCCAATGGAGAGGTCAGGACTAGAGAGTCAGGGAATGGGCATCCCTGGACCATAGAGACACTCAGAGCCTTGGGCCATGTGAGTACAAGACACTCAAAGAACTAGCCTTAAACCTGGAGCAGGCCAGGTACTGAGCCCCATATGAACTTGTGGGGGTAGCAGGAGTAGAGACAAGCCAAGGAGGCTGGGCAGGAGAGTAGCCAGCTAGGCAGAAACCAGATAATGCTGGCATAGTCATATCATCACTAAAGCCCAGTCAATGGCATTGTGAAGGAGGAAGAACAGCTATCTATTTTTTGTGCTGAGTCAGGTGTGGCAGGGGGGCAAGAGGTACCCTGGCAATGGCTTTAGGTCAGACCCTATAACCCACTGTCAAAGCTGAGGGAAGGGATCTGTCATGGTGACAAAGACAAAGGGGTAAGCCATTGCTCTAGTTGTGAATGCCTTGACACAAATGATTGTATATTGAGTTCAAACAGA
This sequence comes from Mus minutoides, assembly GCA_902729485.2. NCBI lineage: Eukaryota > Metazoa > Chordata > Mammalia > Rodentia > Muridae > Mus > Mus minutoides. Next base: position 3,821,530 of record LR749500.1, read on the forward strand.
AACCTGTTGGGAAGAGAGGCAAGAGGCCAGAAAGAGGGGCAAGGGTGACAATGACTGCTTCATTGTAGGTGTGACAGAAACTTGTGAGTACTTCTGTAGAATAGAATACTCAACGATCAGACAGGAAGAAAGCCTCAGACTCTCACAATTTGGATGCATCTCAGAGTAATCATGGTTAAATTAAAGAAGCCAGGTAGAAAGAGGTACACATTACAAACTGTATGTCAAAATTCTAGAAAATGTGTTACTTTATAAAATGGTTGAGGTGTCAGTCGATAAAAGCACTTAGTTTCAAGCCTGATGACCTGAGTGTCATCCCTAGTGTACCTAGTATACACATAGTGGAAGGAACTATCTCCCCCCAGGTTGTCCTCTGACAACCCATGTATACAGAGAGAGAGAGAGAGAGAGAGACAGAGACAGAGACAGAGAGAGAGAGAGAGAGAAAGGGGGAGAGGGTGAGGGGGCTGTCTGAGAAAGCAGGGAGGGAGAAGGATTTCAAAGTGTATCACTTGAGGGTGATGGGAGTGTTTGTTTTCCTAAGTGTAGAGATTGTTTGTCAGGGTTTCTATTCCTGCACAAACATCATGACCAAGAAGCAAGTTGGGGAGGAAAAGGTTTATTCAGCTTACTCTTCCACATTGCTGTTCATCACTGAAAGAAGTCAGGACTGGAACTCAAGCAGGTCAGGGAGCAGGAGCTGATGCAGAGGCCATGGAGGGATGTTACTTACTGGCTTGCTTCCCCCTGGCTTGCTCAGCCTGCTCTCTTATAGAACCCAAGACTACCAGCCCAGAGATGGTCCCACCCACAAGGGGCCTTTCCCCTTGATCACTAATTGAGAAAATACCCCACAGCTGGATCTCAGGGAGGCACTTACCCAGCTAAAGCTCCTTTCTTAGTGATAACTCCAGCCTGTATCAAGTTGACACATAAAACCAGCCAGTACAAGGCAGATGTACCAAGAGGCGGTAAGAGGTGTTTACTGATTGATGTATGAATTATATTCTTTGATAAAGCCTGGGAAGAGTTCTACCACAGAAAGGAGGGAATAGCCAGTGTCTGGAGAAGGGATGATCTTAAGCATGAATAGATGCACATCAGATACATGCATGAGAAAAGGCCATGAGTTTAGGGGATGAGGGGATAGGAACCTTTCTGTGAAGGTCACTGTGTCATGCTGGCCTGCCTTCTCCACATCTTGTTGCAATGGAAACATCTAGAAAAGTTAGTAGTAGAGCAAGGATTCCCTAAAACTGCTATATCAAGGCTGCAGCTTTGGTACCTGCTCCATATTCCCTGGGTCTTTCTTTGACTGCAGCTGAAGCGAGTGGGTCCCTGGCATGCAGGCATTGCTACTCAGCGCTGCTTGCTGTGCTATCTGCTGAGGGACCTGCCCAGTTTGTGATGTGTGAGGGTTGCCCAAGGGCCACCTTTAGCGAGCAGTGAACAATGCACTAACTTCTGTCTTTGGAACATACTTCCAAAGTAGCCCTGGATTCCTTAGAGAGTCCCAACAGGAGGGAACCCCGATTGTCCCCAGCTGTGAAGCACTCAGACACTTTTGGGAGCATCCTCCTACCCTGTCTTACTTTCCCTACTTCCTGTTTATACCAAGTCCTTGTCTTTGGCTCTGCTTTTAAGATACTCAATATAAGATATCTGAGGAGTTCAGGAGACTGCATTTGACATGCACACCAGATCTGCTTGATGCAAACACCCCAGGAACCACACTGCATTTTAGTTTACATAAAATACATGTATTTGGGGGGTTGTTTGGTTGGGTTTTGTTTTGTTTGAGACAAGAATCTCACTTTGTAGCCCATGCTGGCTTCCAGTTCACTATGTCCTGGGGCCTGGGAAGTGCTAGAATGACAAGCATATACCACTACAGCTTTAGAGACTGGCTGAGCAGTGAAAAGCCTGAGAGGGTTCACAAGGGAGAATGGGCATCTCTGCTCCTGTAGGAGGTTAACTCTGATGGCAGCAGCAGGAGACCGGGAAGCAGTGAAGCCAGTCAGTGTCCTGTCAGGAGGGGATGAAACGCTACAGGATGGAGGCCGCCTCTGAGAAGGTTCTTTGATTCGTAGAGTCGGTCCGGCTTTGCAGAGAGATGAGAAGGATCCATTTGGCAGGTGCTGGCGCAGCTCTAGAGTGCTCCCATCACGAGCACTGTACATTTCTGTTTGGGGTATCTTCCACTGCCACAGTTTGACACATCAGTCTGGTGACACATGCTTTCTTTTTGCTCCATTTTGTGCATTCAGGATCTTGACATTGGTGCTAAGAATGTGAAACTCTATGTCAACAAAAGCCTCATCTTTGATGGCGTGTTAGAGAGAGGAGGAGACGAGGCCCCTTTTGATTGCACCATCCCTGTGAACCTTCAGAGAGAGGGGAATGAGAGCTCAGACAAGGCCTTGAGCACTGGCTGGAAAGAAAGCAAAGGTGCCCTTAAGATGGCTGCCCTGAGTGATGCCAGGGAGCCTGGGCTCAGCTGCTCACAGCCAGCGGAATCCTTGGACATGACAGCTTCCTCACAAGGAGATTTCCTTGGTGAAAAGGTGAATTCTACATATGGCCCGAAGAACAGTTTGTCCAAGTTACAGGAAGATGTAAGACTGTTGGCAACCCCTGCCTCTATGGGTGATGGGCCCAGTGTCCCTTCTTCATCTTCTCCTGGGAAATGTCTTCCTCTAGAAGAGGAGCCCTCTTTGATCCAACAGCTGGAAAATCTCAGAGGTAGGAAAATTCCTGAACCGACCGGGAAAACCCCACATTGGTTACAGCCTTCTCTATCAGGGATGGGCAAGAAACAGACAGTCATGAAGCCCAAACCCCTGTGGCTCAGTCCTGAAAAAGATCTGGAACAGAAGAGCAGGCTTCCATCTGAGGATGTCATTGGTGATGCTCCTGGAGAGGTGGAGGCCAGGGAAAAAGGCCCTCGTCGTGAGCAAGGGAGGACTAGCAGCTGGAATGTCATCACTGAAGAGAGACCCCTCAAGGCATCCTCCAAAGCCTGTGGCAATGACTTAGACATCTTTAGCCAGCCTCCTAACAGGGATCGTCCTGCTAGTGGGAGGAGGGCCCTGAAGAAGGATGCCAGCAGTAGCCATGGTGATGACCGGCCAGCCAGCAAAGGTAAGCTTCAAGCTGCCCCCATTGGAATGAAACCACTTGTTTCCTTGGACCCTGCTTTCCTTATCTAAAAAACAAGGGACTGTTCTCAAGTAGGAGATCACAAATCTACTGTCTCAGCCAGAAAGGTGGTACTGTTAATCTCCTAGATGTGATTATCACTGACACCAGGATGACTAGCACCTTGGCCCATTTTTCTTGCACTACAAGGTTCTTCCAACCTGGACTCAATTCTCCACCTTTGATCAAGACATTAGTCCCTAGTAACTTACCTGAGACTGTACTGTTAGAAGGCCACAAGGCCCAAGGCCAGTGAAAGGAGGCAGCCTCCACTCTACATCTTGTTGCTGGCCTCCAGGAATGCATGGCTAGTGTACCAGTCTGCTTTTGCTTTTGTCAGTACAAACTGGAGTATAGAAAGTCTTGCTTTACAGTGTTAACAACTGATGGTTATCATTTTGAAACCACTGTGTGTATTTAAAAGAAACCATCATGGCTCAGGTCTGTAATCCCAGATACTTCAGAGGCTGAGGCTGGAGACTTACAAGTCCAGGGCCTACTTAGGCTTCAGAGTGAGTTCAAGGCCAGCCTGATCAACTTAGTGATACCTTGTCTCAAAATATAGAGGCAGAAGGGTGGAATAGTAGCTCAGTGTTGCAAGGCCCTGGGCTTAATTCCAAGTATTAAAATAAAAACAAAAGCCACATCTGTTGGCAGAGCTCAGTTGAGACTGTTGTAATCTTTGCCGTGGGTTACTCACATACTGAATGTGAAGGGGCTCAGGGTGTGGTCTTCACATATTCATCCCGAGTAAGAGGGCACCAGGGTCGGGGCACTGCATATCCATCCTGAGTAAGGTGGGTATTATGAAGGGAATGCTGTGTCCAACTATATAAGAGGGCACCAGGGTGGGTATACTGGTAGAGATACCCAGACTTGCCCCTGTGTTGTGGAGTACCTTATCAATGAATTAATATCTGAATGAATCCAGCTTGGCAGGCACTCTGCTCTCTGAGCCTCAGTATCTTCATCTATAAGACAGGATTGACACATCCTTCTTGGAATTGTGAGGGACAAACAAGACAGTGGCTTAAATGAAGCAACAGAGCTTCCTTGGTTCCTGGGGAATGTTCAGCAAATACTGAGTGAGACATCAGCCTGTGCCTTGTACCCCACAGATCTGCTGGCCTCAATCTGAACTCCTTTCTCCCTATTCCCACAAAGCACCCCTTTCCTCTAGGATTTTAGGTGGTCATTTGAGATCTGTGGACTGTGCTTGGCAGGTAACCTGGCACAGAAGCATGCCTCAACAAATGGTTAATGCTCTGCTCCCCCATGCCCAGCCTGCATCACCTGTGCTCTGGGTCGGCCTCTTGGTGTGGCCACAGGAATCCCTACTCACTCTCCTTAGTGAGTTATCTCAGGTCACTCCATCCTTGAGTGTCTGCTTGTTTCCTCTTGTATGCCTCAGAATCTGAGGGCTCCCCCCAACCTCTGGCTGTCCTCTGGGTCTGTACTACTGCGCATCCTTTCATATAAACTCTGAGACTGGATAAAGAGAAGATCAGGAAACCCCAGAAGCATGGTAGGGATAAGCCTGAAACCTCTACCCTCAGGGAGCTGAGGCAGGAGTATCACCAAGACAGGCTTCTGCTATATAGAAAGGCCCCGTTCAAGAAAAACTTTTAAATGGTCGAAGGTAGCCAGGCAAGGTGGCGCACGCCTTTAATCCCAGCACTTGGGAGGCGGAGGCAGGTGGATTTCTGAGTTAGAGGCCAGCCTGGTCTACAGAGTGAGTTCTAGGACAGCCAGGACTACACAGAGAAACCCTGTCTCTCTCTCTCTCTCTCTCTCTCTCTCTCTCTCTCTATATATATATATATATATATATATATATATATATATATATATATATATATATGGTCAAGGGTGAGGGGATTGATTGGCAATGTCCTTGAAAACCTGATTTGGATGTCCCAAACTCACGTAATTCCAGCTCTGGGGGAGGCAGAGGCAGGAGGATACCTTTTTGGGCAGCCAGTCTAGCCAAATAATGATATCCAGGCTAGTGAGAGACCTTGTCTCGACAGAGATGGGCATTCCCTCAAGATGATAACCAGGTTTGTCCTCTAGCCTCCACAGGCATGCAAATATGTGTATCCATGCACACACAATTATTTACACACACTAAACAACATAGACAGTAAAAGAGAAGCCTTCTGAGTATGAAAGCCTGGTTTAGGTGATGTGCTGTGGGCCAGGACAGTGGTGACAAGCAGGGCCTGGATTCATGTATTCTTTGCCAAGGTTTGGTCCAACCTTAATGATTCTGAATCCTCTTAACAGCCCCATCTTACAGATAAAAAAATGTGAAGTTTAAGTAACTTTTCTAGAGACTCCTTTTCCACACCCAGTGGGGCCAGTATAGAATTTGAGCCACAGTGGATCAGTCCTACCATCCTAAGCCTATTAGCATAACTGCCAACACTCGCTGGATGGCCAGCCAGGCTTTAAACAGACATGGAGCTGCAGGGAGTTCTTGGTGACAGGCAACAGTCCAACTGTCCAAGTTCAGAGGCCTCAATCTCACTTGAGTTTCTTGCCAGGCATTTCCCTGCTTGGCTCAATGACACATCAAGAATCAAGTCCTTAAGATTTAGTGCTTGTTAGCTGGTTTTGCTAACAAGGAAAGTTGTTTAGAAATAGTGTTATTACCCATCACCCAATTCCAAAGCCCCACTGCCTAGGCCTCCAAGAAGCATGCTGGCTGAGTCTACCAAAATGCTAGTAGAGCGATAAGCTTCACAGAGCTCCCCATGGTGAGTCCGCCACAGTGGACCTTTACTGTGGCCCAGCAGGGAATCATATTTTACTATAAGGCCATGCCCATTATGGAAGTAGGGTACGTTGGCCACAGGTGGATGAGGTCTTATCAGCCTTTACCATGAGCAGTAAAGAGGAGTAGATGGAGACCTCAGGGTACTCCAAAGTACTAAAGGCTAGTAGCATCTTCTCCCTGTTCCCTTGGTTCTCCTCACAAGTCCACCAGACCACCTTTTCCTTGCTAGTTTGTTCACAGGCAGCTGAAGGCCTTTGAGTCCCAAGTGTCTGAGTGCTGGTTCTGGGCTCTGAAGCCAATTCTGGAGTCTCAAGGGGTGTTGATTGGTAGACCTGGGTCAGCTGTCTAGACCTTGCCCAGCCAGCAATGGCTAAAGCAGGTGCAGCAGAAGGAAAGTAGCTGTGTTGTATTTCCCCTTGTCCATTCTTGTTTCCTGTGTTAGTGCATTGATGCCGATGTGGTGATGGTGACGAGGGCAGTTTTATAAACTCTGAGCTTCAATTGTCCATATCTGACTCCACACAGGACGAGTCTTTGGCATCTTGAATCCTGTTGTGTCATCATCAGAGATCCTTCTAGACTTCGTAGACTGCAGATGGACACCATTGCTTTCTGCTGCTCATTTGGGTTTAGGACTGGATCTGGGGACATGGCTTAACAAGAGCACGTTTAACATGTATTTCATCCTCAGTACCACAGAAGAGAAACAGGAAACTTCCTGTCTAGGTACACAGAGATTTAGGAAAAGCTTGTCAGCAGTGACAAGCCAAGCCTTAACTTAGTCCCAAGTAGTCTCAGAGCATGTACCCAGCAGAGGCACACAGGGAGACACCTGGATGCCAGCTGCCATCACAGCCAACAGGGCCAGGAGAAAGTCTATGCCTCTCCTTTTAAAACAAGACTCAGGGAGGAGCCTGGAGGACAGACTCAGAAGGAATGCCAAGTCCCTGCTCCCTACAGAGGCATGCCAGCCAAGTTCCTGGTGTATGGCGCTTAGTGTTTCCTGGCAGGCTTATAGGCTAATCTCGCCATTGCTTTCAGTCAGAGGAATTCAGATCACAGAGACCAGAGTGATGACAGCCTGTGCTAGAGCCCCTTCTGCCACATGCCACATCAGTTCCTGGGAGGAGAGAATATGGGGACTTCTGGGTTCTTTATTGGTGGCATATAGGAAGACGGGGACAGAACAGGCATGGGAGAATCTGCAGGTTATGACCTCCAGGTTGATCCAAGAGACTGAGGGCAAGAAGCTAGTGTTGACAGGCCTTCCTATTCCAGCAAACACTTCTAGGTATTTCTAACACCTCATTCTTTCAGTGCATGGCACTGGGTCATGCCAGGGAGCAAGGATAAGGTGGAGGGGTGGCACTGAAAGGAAGTGACCATGTGGAGGAAGAGCTGTCCCCGCAGAAGGCAGAGAAGGACAAAGCCCCCACTGGAGAAGACATCTGGTGGGGTGGAGAAGAATAGCAGTGGCTGGGGAGATGGAGGTTGCAGAATTAGGAAGAGCTGCAACAGGACTTGTGGGCACAGTGAGCAAAAGCATTGTTATTCTTGGCATAAGAAATGATCGTGGCAATGAAAATAGCATGTGACAAACTCTGCTGTAGGCTCATGGCTCAGGGTGTTAAAGTGACCAGACCACACAGATAGCATGAGGTGCTCGAAATATCTAGAAAGTGTTTTCTAAGATAGAGAGGCTTCTTGCCTTCAGTCCTCCAGATCAGTGTGGAGGCTGTCATCTGTGGGTTCTCCCATGCCTGCTTTGTCCCCTCTTTCCTATCTGTCACCGGCAAAGAGCCTAGTAGTCTTGTCACTGGAATTAGAGAAGATTGGCAGAGCTTGATCTGAGGTTGGACAGTGCCTGTGTGGGAGCTGAGAGAGAGTGCTAGCTGGGTGAGAACAGGGCAGGATGAAACCAAGGACCAAGTAAGTCTTAGGTACCCTTAGACTTGGCAGCAAGAAGGTGGTGCCACTGTGCTAGGAAGCTGTGAGTAGGCTGGGTGTGGTGGGCACACCTGTGCTTCTGAGATTCTGGGGGCTGAGGCAGGTAGGTCACAGTTTGAGGCCAGTCTGAGCTATGTAATGAGACTGCTTCTCAAAGGGGTGTGGGATAAGAAGCAAAGAAAGAGATATATGGGCAGAGAAAGAAAGAGAAAGGAAAGGAAAAGAAACAAAAGCTAGCCAGCTAGCTCTATGGGTCAGGGAGCTGAAGTGGTATGTTTTCTAAACCACTGGGAGACAGACTGTCAAATGCAAGACCTTTTCTGGATGTCAGGGATGAAGTGAAAACTGACAAAGACTGGAAGTCATTGTCACTTGCTCTAAACGGGGAGTCCTGAGAGTCATAGGCATCCTAGGCATTCAAAGTGCAAAAAGCCACCAGGGCTCTCGGGAACAGGGGATGCAGGAGCCCATAGAAAGCCATCAAAGTTTCTCTGTACCTTTTGGTTCCAATTCCCAAGTTGGCATCATTTTTAGGCAGGTTCCTCACAATGTAGTCAACTAGGCCCCCACATGTATCAACCCTGTATCACATCAGTCTGGTGGCTCAGCCAGGAGAATGACAGCCCCCCAAGCTTCTGTGTGGATAGCCTCACAGTGGGATGGTCTTCAGAAAGCTGAGGCTTGTTCCCCAAAGAAGGGAAGCTGAGTTCAGGGTGGAGTTGAAAGGCCACTATTGAGACAGGAAACAGGATGTCTGTACAGAAAAAGGGAGGAGAACAGGGCATGATGGGAGAGAACCACAGGATCTGGTACCCTCCCTTTTCTAGACAGGAGAGATGTATACATGTTTGTAGGCAGAGCGAGCAGTAGGAAAGCTAGGAAAGCTCTGGAGGAAGCAGTGTTGGAGGATCCTAGAGAGAGGAGTAATTGATAGTGCCAAGCTTTCTGGAGCACAGGCAGGGAGTGGAGCGCAGGCGCTGTCCCGTAGGAACCAGCCTGGAATGGCAGAGCTGCATGCTGTTGTGTATTCAGTGACCTCTTCTCATGATTGGCTGTGGTTGGCTGCCAACAAAAGCCACTGTCTGATAGTCACACTGACCTCATAGACCCTGAAAGGGGGCTTCAGAGCCTTCCTTAAAGTACTGGCTGAGTCCCCATGCTCAGATTCAGGCTTTGTCCATACGTGGGAGCAGACAGATGCCTTACCCTTTCATACACTTAGTGAAGTTGACTGCTTCGAACTTGTGATCCTCCTGCCTCCACAGACCAGTGCTGGTACTCAGACTTAACATTCTTTCTTGAGCATTCATCCCACTGTTGAATAATGCCTTGTAATGCTGCCAGAGCCATGTGACTGGTCCAGCCTCCAGTGCAGTGCAACCTACACTGTGACCAACTCAGACCCCATGGGCCATGATGTGTCCCTGGCTATGGGAGTTTCAAAGTCGGGTGACTTCTGGTAAAGTTTCTAATGCCAAAGTAGCCTTCCTGGGTCAGCTTCCTGTCACCATGGTACTCAAGATGAACAAATTTCAAAGATCATTGTGACCCACAGGTTCAGAGGTTCAGGCCTGAGCTATCTGGCCATGTTGCTTTGGGCCTACAGAAAACAGGATATGATGGCAGTGTGTGGTAAGGGAGTCTGCTCACCTGATAGTAGCTTGAGAGTGAAGAGAGGGAGAACATCCCAGAGTCCCCTTCAGGGATGTTGACTCGCCTTGTAAAGGCTCCACCCTTCCCAGTAGTGCCACAGTATGGATGCCAAGCCTGAAACATTCAAGATTCAAACTGTAGCTCTTCTCCTGATTTGCATAACTGTTGTACTCCTAGAAAGTTCAAAGTCTATTAAAAATACATCTTGTTCTTCCTGAAAAGAGTGTCTAGACTTATAATAAGTCAAGACCAACACTGAAGATCATGTGGGACAGGAAACCATAGTTCACATAGTCCATCCTGAAGTTGTGGAGTACGCATGTGGACCATCTCTGTGTTGTGGAGTACCTTATCAATTAATTAATATCTGAATGAATCCAGCTTGGCAGGCACTCTGGTCTCTGAGCCTCAGTGTCTTCATCTATAAGACAGGATTGACACATCCTTCTTGGAGTTGTGAGGGACAGACAAGACAGTGGCTTTAATGAAGCAATAGAGCTTCCCTGGTTCCTGGGGAATGCATGAGACAGTTTCCAAGATATGGCTCTAATAGGGTGCTCCCTCCTGTGTTCTCTTTCAGAAGACACCCAGGCCACCCAGGCACTGCCTTGGTTGCAGTGGTATGGTGAGCAGGAACACGCACTGCATGCATCATGGGACTCCCTCACTGCCTTCGACCGTGCCCACCGGGGCAGAATCTCTGCCCTGGAGCCACAGGGAGACATCCTAGATGAGTTCCTGAAGCAGCAGAGGAGCAGCCGGCATGAGGAATTCCCAGCCCCTTGCAGAGAAGAGGAGCCAGAGCCCTCCACAGAGACAGATGGTGATAGCGACTTTAAAATCCCAGTCCTTCCTTATGGACAGCACTTAGTTATTGACATCAAGTCGACATGGGGAGACAGACACTATGTTGGCCTTAACGGCATAGAAATATTCAGCTCCTCAGGGGAACCAGTACAGATTTCCAGCATTACAGCAGACCCCCCTGACATCAATATTTTACCAGCTTATGGGAAAGACCCACGTGTAGTCTCCAACCTCATTGATGGGGTGAACAGGACCCAGGATGACATGCATGTCTGGCTGGCCCCCTTCACACCAGGCATGACCCACACCATCTCCATTGAGTTCACACACCCTTGCCAAGTTGCCCTGATTAGGATTTGGAATTACAATAAGTCTCGCATCCACTCCTTCCGAGGTGTGAAGGACATCACGATGCTGTTGGATACTCAGTGCATCTTTGAAGGAGAAATTGCCAAAGCCTCAGGAACCCTGATGGGAGGTACAGTACATTTGTGGGGATTTCCTACAAGTCCTTGTTTGCTACTCTCTGAGGCATGGAGCGGAAGCCCATGAGCTAGTCCAGGACAGATAAGGTCTTCCTAGACGTGAGGTACACCCCTCACCTCCTCCAGGATGGGTGGGCCAGAGTTGGCCCTCTAACACTAAGTGCCTTTCTAGAGACTAGAATCTTGAACCTGAGAAGGGGCTTTTCTGCAAGTTCAGAGTCATGAATTATACCATCTTTCTTGCCTTAAGGCAGAGAGGTAAGATATTTAGGGAGCCCATGGGATAGCCAGTCATTAGAGCCCAGCTCCCCAGGTTGGGAGAATACCCACACCTTCTGGGGGAGGTGCTTTATAAAAGGGAAGGCAGAGAGGTAAGATATTTAGGGAGCCCATGGGATAGCCAGTCATTAGAGCCCAGCTCCCCAGGTTGGGAGAATACCCACACCTTCTGGGGGAGGTGCTTTATAAAAGGGCCCACAGGAAGCCAGGCTAGGCAGTATACACATGTAATCCCAGCCCTAGGGTTATACATGGATGGTAAAGTCACCCCCGAGACCACCCCCTATCCCGTATACTATTTGAAATCCTGCTTCACCAAAGACTCTATCTAGCTCATGTAAGCTATAGACTAAGTTCAGGGCCAGTCTTGGTCTTAACAAGGCTGTCTCAAGATTTAAAGCAAGGGAAGTCTGTGACTATAGGTCAGTGGTAGACCTCTTGAGTAGCATGTGCAAGGCCCTGGGGTCTTGTATCCCCAGCACTGCAGAAACAGGCTCAGGGATCTGGGTTGGGCACCCAGTGTGACATACACACCAGGGACTTGTATGGTGAGAGATAAAAAGAATTCTTGTTCCATGAGGTCCCACCAATGTGGCTCTCAGCTTGGTGAAGTGTGGGGGCTGAGCTCTTGGCTCACATCAAGAACTCACATCAGATGCTTGAGACCACAGAATGTATGGGACATTATGACATGTTATGGATGGCAGATCACTGGGGCCTGAGGCCAGCTGAATCTTCTCTCTTCTTGGTGATGTGCCCAGCCCCTGAGCACTTTGGAGACACTATTCTCTTCACCATGGATGAGGACATCCTGGAGGCTATATTCTGTTTGGATGATACTTTTGACATGGATGCTGAGAGCCTGTGTGGCCTTCAGCCTGAAGAGGCGCTAAGGAGGCCCAGCACTGCCGACGGCGAAGGTCAGGATGAAAGGCCTTTCACACAGGCCGGCTTGGGTGCCCAGGACCAGGTAGGACTGGAGTGGACCTGGGGAGTACCCTAACTGGATTCCTTTTGTTGTTCAGGGAAAGGTCTCACTGTGCAGCACAGTCTGGCCTCGAACTCACTCTCTTCCTGCCTCAGCCTCCCAAGTAGTGGCACAGCTCCTAAATGGATTACTGCTCCTGCCTCACAGCAGGGAGGGAAAGGAAGATGGATGTCCTTTATGCTGCTGGGGCTGCCACCCTGACAGTCCCCATTTTCTCTATTTCATTTTCTATTCAGTATTTCATATTTCACTTTCTAATTACTTTTTAACTGAAGTGAAGTAAAGATTCAAATTTTCATCAAAGCCAGGAAGTATAAGCTGGGTTTTGGGCTCAGTGCCTCATGTGTATAATACAAGAGGTTGTATTGTCTTTGGGGAGAGGGGTGTGCCTGGGGCTGCTTCAGATCACTCACCGTTGTGAGTAGAACAGAAATGCCTGAAGGAGGCAGGCTTTCCATTACAACAGTGAGCAGAGTACTCCAGGGGGCCTTCCCTTCTCTGAGAAGAAGGAAGTCGGTAGTGAGGAGAGGAATTTGTAAGGGCAGGACTGGGAGAAGAAGAGGGAAGAGGCTGTGATGGAGATAGAATGTGAAAAAAAGTCATGGAAAGGAAAAAAAATGACCAGAGCTGAGCCTGTTGGTAAAGGCCTGATGAAAGCTAGCCATTTGCAAGTTTAAGACAAACCAGAGCTGCAGAGTGAGTTCAGAACCGTCCTGGCCAAGTTAGAGAAACTCTGTCTCAAAATAAGCAAAAAGAAGGCTGTAGATATAGTTCATTGGAAAAGTATTTGCTTGTCATGCTTTAGACCCAGGTAATACCCCTGTAACTATTTATAAACAAAACAGTGAGCACAACTGGCTACCTGAGCACATGCCCTAACCCAAGCTCACTAGTGATGCAGGTTTTGTAAGCTCAGCGCCCAGATGACCTTCATATAAAATAAGTAGGGACTGTAGTATTCCTGCTGAGGGCATGGATTCAGTGCCTTAACTGGGGATATACCACAAAGGTATCAAAGCCAGAGTCTGAGTACATAGTACTAAAGAAAATGGGCAAGAGCGAGCTCATGTCAGGATCCACTGATGAAAATGGAGAAGCCCCGGGGTCTCAGGGGAGGGTCCTGTAATGCAGAGAAAGAGAGGAACAGAAAAAAGATGGATGGAACAGCCAGAAGCTCCAGGAGACAGGCTGGCCCACAAAACTGTGTGAAGAAAGCAGGCAGCTGGCATAGAGACCAGATACCTGTTCAATGGGACTAGAGCATCATGGCCAAGCAGGCATGGGATAAGACGACCACAAGCAGGAGCCTGAGAAGGGACTGTCACTCTGACCAATGACAGCTCATCACCCATTGTTGCCTGTTCTCATGATCTTTTCAAAAGAAGCCAGAAATCTGGGTCTTAAAGGATCTCAGTTTAAAAATGGCAATTAACTGAAAGTTCCAAGTCTTCCCTGCCCACAATCTGTTCTTGACCTATGGGTCTCCAGGGAACTGACCTTGAAGTCCTTCATCTGCCCAGTGGTTTCCAAATGTCAAGGCCCAGGAGCACCTGCTGATGCACCTGACCTGCAGAGCATGAGGGGCTGCTGATTCCTGGGGAAAACAAACTTCTTGCTTCCTTTTGCCTTGCACCATCCCTGACTGAAGCACTGGAGGCTTCTTTGTCCAGGAGAATTAATATAAAATAATAAACTAATTAGTCTTATGTGGATAGCCCAAGCAGAGTATAGCAGACTACTCTGACCTATCAGTAGACAAGACTGGTTGCTCATGGGGTCAACTAAGAACCCTTAACACTGCAGGAGTCTCAGCCCACCCAAGATGCCAAAGTGGGGCCACTCGCTGTGCTTTGAGGTCACCTTTCTTCCTTCTTCCTCCCTTCCCCCTCTCTTTGTCTCAGCCTCTTCTCTCCCTCTGATTCCTTTCATCACCCTTCTCCTTCCTGCTTTCTCCTGTCTCCTTTCCCTTCTCCATCTTTCTTCTTCCTCTTCCTTTCCTCCCACCTCTCTTCTCCCTCCAGCTTTCCTGTCTTCTCCTTTTCTCCTTCCTCATCCATCCTCCTTTTCTCCTCTTCCATCTTTCTTCCTCCCTCCTCTTCCCCCTCCCTCCCTGACTCCTTGTCTCCCTCCTTCCTTGTGTCCATCTCCCCCTTCCTCCTCTATCCCTTTCCTCTGTCTTCCTTCCCTCTCACTCAATAAGCATTATGGGTCCACAAGAGACTTTGAGAAAGTCTGAATACCCTGTTGTTGCCCCTCGACTATGGGTAGGGATATGGTCCCAGGTTCCAGACACTCACATACCTCTTCCTAGGACAGGAAGGCATAGGAAAAGAGACACATGGATTTCCTGAGCATGGAATGGGCAAAGAATCTGGTAAAGGAACTATGTGGGTACCACTAAAACCTTTCTTCTCCCTGTTTCTCCCCAAACATCCTATAGGTACCAGGGCTAGAGCTACAAGTCAGCTCTCCTGTCTCTGAAGTCACCACACCTGATCCAGGCATCTTCTATGGGTTATGTGAGTACCTTTCCCATGTACCTGGCAGGGCCTTCTATTTATTTTGTACTATCAGAGAGGCATTATGGCATTTTGTATTTTGTACCTAGGCCACCTATGTGCCCACTGCGAATCTGGACTTGAGAGCCAATTGACTCCAGGCTGCTGCAGGCTTAGCAATTATAGAACTCAGCCACAGCTTAGCTCTTACACAAAGGATAGAAGGAGTTAAGGGTGGGAGTATGGGAGAATCATGTGGCCCAAGAGCTAGGTCTTCTGACTTCTCCAGAACTCATGGTTTTAGGCAGACTCTGAAGTATTGACTAATTTCGCATGTTGATATTCATAGGGCTGCTCAGCCAGCAAGCCTCTCTGAATAGATGTCCTCTGGGCTCCTGGGCCTCTCCCCTTCCTTCCAGACAAGTTCCTCTCTTAGTTCACTCACATCTATGCTGGCCCCTCATTGTCTAAGGAAGCTCCAAGCTGAGATCATGACCCCACTCCCAGGGCTCTATTAACAGGTTCTCTGTGTGCCCTACTGCCTAGCCTCCTGCTCTTCCTTGCCCTTCCTGCTGCTGTGTCACTTGCTTTCCATTTATCTTTTGAAAACAAGAGCTGTGACCCTACCCCATTTCTTCAGAAGCAGCCTCACACCTCCAGTTCCCAGTTCATCCCAGCCTAGTCTGGCCCCTTCCCTTGTCACCTCAGTGGGTAGAGGCTCCTAGGCCTGAACGCCTCTTCTGGATCCCTGCCTACCCAGTCTGTGTGGTCTGAGTATGGGGTCTCTAAGGTAGCTCAGAGGGAGGATGAGTGGAGGCTTCCATGACCCACATTGAGGGGCAGGCAAGTCTGGACAGAAAGCAAAGGTAGCCTCCTAAAGGGCTCAGCAGCTAGATGGGCTGGGTCGGTACTAGTGTTGGGAGAAAGCTTGGTCTTCATGTCCCTATGTCTTCGTGTCACTGGTTATAGGCTACATCCAGAAGATCACACCTTTCTGAAGATACTCATTAACCCTGTAGCACAGGCAGTCTCCTGCCCAGGACGTGGGTCTAGGTAGTGCCTACTGTATACTGACCTCTTCCTGTTAGCTCCTCTGCACCTGCTTTCCCCAAACCTTCCCCTTGTCCTCAGTGAGAACACTCCCCTGTTCCTTCCTTGCCCAAAAGGAAAAAATAGTCTCTACTGCTCTTTCCATTCCAGGTCACTTTACTTTAGACTCACAGACTAAAGAGCTGTAATTCTAGCACTTGAGAGGCAGGGGCAAGAAGATCTGAGTTCAAGGTTAGCCTGTGTTCTATGAGAGCTCTTGCCTGAATAAGTGAATAAACAAACACACAAATAAATAGGAGGAGATGGTCCATTTAGCATATAAACTGGGGGACCCTGGTAATTTCAGTTCTTAATGCCCACATAAACTCAGGCATGGCGGCACACACCTGTAATCCAGTGTTGGCAGGATGGAAACAAATAAAACTCTGACCACCAGTCTGTCCTAATTAGTGTGCCCTAGAATCTAGTAAGGAAGAAGGACAGCCAAGGATGTCCTCTGGCTTCCACATGTACACATAACATAGAGCCTAATACACAGGAATACACACACACACACACACATATACACAGACAGAGAGAAAGACACACACACGCACACACACACACACACACACACACACACATACTGAATGAGTAAAATAAATATATAAATAAATAGTCAACCAATGTCAGGTGAGAAGTGGGCTTGGGGTGGATTTATCTTTGAGAGGCAGACCTGGGCCTTCCCTGACTGACCTCCCATTTCTTAGTGTCCTCATTTTCTGCATTAGACAACTGAAGCTCAGAGAGCCAAGGTTGGGACCTAACTCCCAAGAGTACAAATCCTCCCCATACTACAGTGTGCCTCAGGGCTCTGGTTAAGAGGCTACTTTATGGCAGAGGTCTCTGTGAGGGTCAGCGTTTCCAGTGAAGCTGTAAGGTCCTAGAAGATAGCAAGGAAAGATTGCTTTCCTTGGAGTTTGAAACAAGCACGCACACACACACACACACACACACACACACACACACACACATACACACACACAATGGAAATTGAATCAAGCTGAATTCAGCAAAAAAAGAATCTATTGGTTTTGTGGACCTAGAAGTTAGGGTCACTAGTTTCTTAGACAGCTGGATGTAGACAGGGAAATGACATCATGGAGACTTAATGTGTCCCAGCCTTTCTACTGTGGTTGCCTCTTATTCCCTACCCTGGGAGCCATGCACCAATGGCTCATGGGAAGGCAATGCAGCAGAAGCTTCAGGGGACTTTGTGCTCACAGCCACCCATTACTAGCAACCCAAGAGCTAACACCACTTTTACTGTCCAGAAGATCTAGCTCTAGAATTAAGTCTCTGGGTCTAGCCTGTATCTCAAGCCTGTCCATACATTCATTATGCAGTTCACTATGTGGGGCTGGACAGATAGGAGATATGAAAACCATATCTGACCAGACATGGGTCATAGCTGTCCCTGTAGCCTTGTGAGAGTAGTCAGCTGCCCAGACAATCTGGATGAGTCAGAACCTCTTCCTGGAGGAGAAGAAAGGCAGGTGAGGATGCTGCCAGGGAAAAGCTGCCACTGTCCTATCTATACACTAATTTCCCCAAAAGCCTATTTACCGATGTCCTTTGTATGGAACCAGTCCAGTCTTTCTCAGAGACGACATCACAGTGCCCATAGAGGTTGGTCCAGGCATAGAGTACTGTGACTGTGATCTTTGTACCTGCTAGGAAAGCACTGAGGCCTCTCCACTGTATCATTGCCTCCCTCTTGAGCCTAGAGCCCCAAGATCCCTCCATCTCTTCTCTCCGAACCCCCATCCCATCCTCTACCTGCTTAGCAACCTGTGCACATGAAGTGCACTTTAATAAGGTAGCCCCAGGGGTGTGTGCTTTGGGGGGAGGCAGTGGGACATGGCCAATCCTCTTCATGCTTTGAAAGGGGAATATATGACTTGCTAATTTGCAGATGACACTCATTTGGGAAGTTTTGCAAATATCAGCTGCAATGAATAGGGAAGGAGTCGAGAGGGCCAAAACATGAGAGAAATAACAAAATTAATTTCCATTTGTATAAATACTAATTGATGCACCAGAGGAAAATGAATATGGAACATGGATATCAGCTCACAAGGAGAGCCAGTGTATTCAGAGCCCTGAATCAGTGGGATCAGGTGCAACTACAGACACAAAGGGACTGCAGGCATGGGAAAGGCTTCCTGTTCCTTTCTGCCTCCTCCTGTTCCTCCCTTCCCAATCTACTCCCTCCTCCACCTTCAGGCATTCTCTCCCAGTCACTACCCACACCACTGTCACTGGATCAATCCCTTCTCTTCCATCTATGTTCAAGCTGTTAGGCTCCATCACCTCTTAAACACATCTTGATTGTGTATCTGCTGCCCTCTCCCACTAAGAGCATCCTCAGTAAGGCCTCTCTCAGCACCAGTGCCTAACTCTCTAAGACACAGTTCAGCCTGCACCCATATGTGGGCCACCATGGCAGTGCACATCTGTAGTCCCCAGGCTCAGGAGGGTCACGCTTTGAGACCATCCTAGAATGCAAAGGGAGATATTGTCTCAACAAAGCAAAGAAAACAAAAGGTAACCTGTTAGAACTTCCATTGCTTATGTCACGAACCTCTCAACTTCCATGTGGTTCTGAGCTCAGCCTCCTTTTCTAGTTTCATGCTCCTCCCCTCCCGTGGCTAGCTGCTTCTAGATGTGGGCCCAACTTGTTCTCTCAACCTAGAATGATCTTTCTCTAGGAAGGCAGGACAGCATGGCTCATCCTAGCATGCAGGCCCCAGCCCAGTTGCCATCTCTCCTCCTCTCCCTAAACACCACCTGTCCCACTGTTCTGTCTGGGCATGTGGCAGTGTGTACAGCTGTGTACCAGCATTTTCCAGGTGTCTGTGACTGCAGAATGAACACCGCTCACTCTGGGCTTCACTGTTAGCTACCTCACATCTCTAATTCTAAAACCATGGTGAGCAAATACGGACATTTACCATTCACTGTGAATTGGGAGAGGCATGTCCACTAACCACCTACCTACTTTTCTACCAATCAGAGGTTTCAAGACAAAATTTGATTAAGCATCTATTTGTTGGCAGTGCTGTTCTAGGCCCTAGGGATAGAAGAGTCAGTCCTGGCCTCAGGGAAATAAACAAGCAGATTAATGTAGAATACCTCTAGAGGTAAGGATAAAAGCAAATGGAACAGGGCTTGGAGAGTCACGAAGAGATGACATTTGAACATGGCTAATAGAAGGATTATATCAGTTAACTTGTGCTGCAGAACAGACAAATCCACAGTGGAGCACCTGGATGCAGTGCTCCACAGTCACCAGTGCTCATGGTTCTGTGGTTAGCTCTCCTCACCTGAGCCACTCAGGTGTTCTCCCTCAGCCTGCTCATGGCTCCAAGCAGCCGGCATGTGGACCAGCAACTGCCTGCATGTGCTACTGTGGGCCAGAGCAACAGGTGACTGAGCTCTCTTGGCACCAGCACAGGATAGAAAGAAAAGACAAGCGCCTGTGCACATAAGCCATGCAGCCCAGATGCAGGGTAGAGAAGCTGACCCACCACTGTGGCCACAAGCTGGAGGGGCAGCCAGCTCCTTTGCTTACCATCCATACTCTGGAGGGCATGTGTGCAGGACAAGCAGTCTGCTCGGTGCTACTTAGGACCCAGGTCTTCATCACTCCTGATGCTCAGGCCAACTGTGGCACCTCAGAGAGGAAGCTTGAAGGCTGAGTCACAAAAGGGTACTGGGAAATGACAGGGCATAGGACGAGATGTCAAGTGCAGGGAGGTGGGAGGTCGCAGCCTGGTCCCCAGAGAGTTCTGAAGTTTTCCTGGACTTGCAGATCCTCTTGTAATAAATATGGAGCCCATCATGACCCCAGGCTTTCTGCCAGCTCCTCTAAGCATACTGTCACTCAGCAAAAGTCCAAAGATTAAACCTTAGGTGCTGAACAGGCCAAGCACCTCCAGGGTAGGAGAGCCCATGAACTTGGCCCTGCTCTACTGGTAAAGGAGGCACTCCAGCCAAGCCTGTGATAGGGTGACAGGGCATGACCCAGACAGGGGAGCTTTCTGGGCAATGGAATGAGTCACCTAGCATGTGTGTCCCATGACCACAGAAGGTGTCCTGAAATGATCTCTGGTGAAGGGGGACGGGATGAAAGCAGAAGAGGAAAGATGAGCTCAGCAGTCACCTCCACTACCCTGAGTCCAGGGAGGGCTCATGCAAGGCTCATTTGCATAAAATGTTCAATTCTGAGTATGGGGCTTCCTGACGTGACCAACCCATTTAGGTAACACCAGGCATACATTGTCATTGAGCCTCTACTATATGCCAGTACCTGGGTACACAATAGTCTAGAAAGAGAGGTTGTT
The DNA here is from genome assembly GCA_902729485.2 of Mus minutoides. Lineage (NCBI taxonomy): Eukaryota > Metazoa > Chordata > Mammalia > Rodentia > Muridae > Mus > Mus minutoides. Next base: position 3,841,599 of record LR749500.1, read on the forward strand.
CCCTTAAGGAGTCAGCCACCTGGCAGGCCACGTGGGCATTTACTGAGTAGTGGCCTCTGGGGGTTGGTAAAGGAAGTATACAAAGACATTGCAGGCTGCAATTGCAGCACTGGCCTGGCCCCAGAAACGTGAGTATAGTCCAGAGGAAAGGAACAGCCTTGTGACACAAGAAAGACATAGAAAAATGAACACTGGAAAGATCATCTGGGTAGAACTAAGGGTCCTGATGCGTGATGAAGCCAGGAAAGGAACATCTCGCTGCAAAACAACATGAAAGAGCCAACAGGGTACGAGACATGGTGTGAGGTGGTCTAGCCATGTGGGCTCCCTGCCTGTAGCACGGCCTGAGTAGGCAGCCTGAGGACACCTGAGAAAAGGTCCATGGAGAGGCTGAAGGATGGCTCTCTGCTGGCTCCAGAGGGTCTGGTGGTGACTGTCTATGTTCCTTTCTCACAGGCCTCCAACTAAACTTGACAGCCTCCTGGGGGGACCTGCACTACATAGGACTCACTGGCCTAGAAGTAGTAGGCAAGGACGGTGAGGCCTTGCCCATTCAACCACACCAGCTCTCTGCCTCTCCCAGGGACTTAAATGACCTGCCCGAGTACGATGATGACTCACGGACCCTGGACAAGTAAGTATTAGAAGCTTGACTGTGGCAGTTGGGGCACATCAGATACTTCCTGGGACAGCATGTGGCCAAAACCTTTGCACAGTTGATCCCTGTTGCAGAGCAGTCAGGATAAGAAGTCAGGCTGGTGTATCTACAGATGCTACATGCTGTGATACCACACTGGCCTCAGTGAGGGCCTCGCTCAGCATAGTCTGTCCACCTTGGTGGTGACCCAGTCTGCTTGCACATACCTGCCATAGGCCTTTCCCCTTTGCAAACTTGAAAGTGATAAAGTCTGTGTTGGCCACTATGGCTGCTCTGCTTCTTGCGCATTCCGGAGGCCATGGCCAGATGAATGGGCAAGTTTTTTATAGTATCCATCCACAGACATCTGTCATTCATCATGACTGGCACTTGGCCTCCTGTCTAAACAGCTATGTGACTTAATTAGAGGCAAGGACAGTTGAAGGATGGGAGTTCAAAGCTCTCTGCTTTAAATTTCCAAACCTCATGATTATAACAGTGAGGCCAACAAGTATAACCAATAGAGCAAGTGCCACATTGGAATGGTAAGTTCCAGACACTGAGCTGCTAGTAGATTACAGACGTCCATGAAAGCCACAGCATACACTAAGACTCGTTAGTGTTGTTCCTATGTACAGAGGAACAAGCTGAAGTCAGATGGTGACCAAAAGTGCCCAGACTGGTTAAGTGGAGTTATGATTTAGACATAGGTTATGGGATATGCCAACAGAGCACTTAACTGCTGAGTTGGGCATCTCCTTTGCTTCAGTTTCTTTATCCATAGAATGATAACAGTAACCCCCATGGCTACAGGTTGAAAGTAGAGTGGTCACATTGTAGCCCCTTGTCTTGGCTGTGTCCTCTTTGTCCCTTTAAGATGTCCCTTCACTGTGACCTTCAGTCCTGCTGGCACTGACTGCTTGGGGTCACCGTGGGCTGTATGTAGATCCTGGCAGGTCAGCTGACCCTACAAGCTACCTCTGGCTAGCTGCAGAAGATACCCACACCTGCCCAGCTTGACCGTTCCATCACCTACTTGACTGACGCCCCCAGATCATCCCGGCAGCCTCTAGCCTAACCTTAATGTCATCCTTAAGCATTCCTGTGTATATCTCTGACCAGGAACACCCTCAATGTCCTTGTCACACCTAGATCTGTGGGTAGTGATACCTGAGCCACCAGATAGCCTCTTACTGTTTGTGTACTTAAGCTAAGATCCAGTAATAAAGTGTGCCGTACATTGTCTGAGAAGCCCTCGAGCTTCAGTGAACTTTCTCTCATTTTTCCTTCCTTCTTTCCTTATTTATTTTTATATTTTAGGTTAGACTTCAAAGAAATGGGTTTCATTAAGGCAACTTCATACCCACGTCATCACACTTTGAACTCAGTGTCCCTGCCCTCCCATCCTTCCATCAGCCTCCTTTCTTCTCCAGTTAAGCCATGTCTGCTGCCATAGTTTAAGTATAGTCTATTATGCTTCTATCCCCTCCCTCCACTGAAACCCTTTCTAATTCTTTAATATAAATGCACAGGAGCACACCCATATATGATTTAAGGTTCGATGCCATAACCTAGAGGACATACAGACAAGGAGGTCTGAGTCTGGTTTGCTTCTCTTAACTTTCTACTTGCATCCATTTTACTGCAGATCCCTTATGGTTGTATTTTTCTTTATGGATGCATAAAATTCCTTTACATGCATGGAACACATTTCTTTACCATCTATTGATGGACATCTAGACTCAGTCCACATCCTGCCTCTGTATGTTGTAGCAGAGCAGTAAACATGAGAGTGTAAGCATCTCATGCTGTGCTGATGTACAGTCCTTTGAGTATAAACCCAGGAGAGTTACAGCTGGACATATGGTAGATCTATTTTGGGGGGTTTGAAACCATCCATAATGATTCGTATGACTCCTGACAGCGGGAGTGAGGGTTCCTTGTTCCCTGTATCCTCTCTAGCATTGGTTGTCATTTGTGGTCTTGATGGGGTGAGATGGATTTTCAAAGTAGTTTTCCCTGATCCTTAGGGATTATGAGGGGTTTTTTCAAATACTTATTGGACATTTTGGTCTCTTCTCTTTAATCCTGCTGTCTGTAGCTGACAAACATTTTTCCCAGTCTGTAGGCTCTCTTCACTCTGAGCATCCCCACCTCCAAGGTACTGGTTTTCTTAAGGCAGGGTCTCTGTGGTACCAACAGGACTTCAAGTTCAAGATCCTCCTTCTTCAGTTTAAAGTGCTGGGATTATAGAAGTATACCACCAACTCAACTCTTCTTTTTTGTTTGTTTTTCTATTTTTCTTTTATTGAAAGATTTTTCAGTCAGATGTGGTGTTTTATGCCTTTAATCTCAGTACTCAGGAAGCAGAGGCAGGCAGATTTCTGAGTTTAAGGCTTTAAGTTTTGGTTTACTTAGCAAGTTCCAGAACAGCCAGGGCTACACAGAGAAACCCTGTCTTCAAAAACAAAAACAAAAACAAAACAAAAAGATTTTTTTCATTTCCCACATTCTGATTATGGCTTCCCTCCCCCAACTCCTACTTCTTCTCTTCCTTCCCTCTCATCAGGACCCACACCCTTTCTGTCTCATTAAAAAACAAACAGGGATCTAAAGAATAATCATAAGTGAGATAATAATGCAAAACAAACCAATGGGAACAGAACAAAACAAACAGAAGAAAAGGGCCAGAGAAAAAGCATAAGAATCTTATACAAACACAGAGACACACACTGTACACACAGGAATCCCGCGAAAGCACAAAACTGGGAGCATAATGCAAAGGACCTATAAGGCTTTAAAAATGTCCTGACAGAACATGAGACAAAGAACCTCCAAAGATGGTATTGAGTACCCTTTCTGCTTGGCCCTCTGCTGCTGGGCATGGGGCTTGACCTGAAGCCATCTTTTCTCCCTGTTGGTGATGTCAGATTCTGGGAGTACCTGTGCTCACTTACGTGTTTGTTTGCAATATTTAGTGGTGTTTTTTTGAAGTTCTGGGGCTAGAAACCAGAGCCCCTTTGCAAGTAGGGCAAGCATTCTACTACTGACTGCTCCTCCCCAGCCTTTGGCTATGACAGGATGGCCCAGGCTCTTCTTGCCTCTCTTGCCTGACCTGGCCTCTACCATATCCCTGCAATGACAGGGCCCTGATGGTGTCCATAGCGTTTAGAGACCCCAATCTATGCATGAGAGAGGCTTGTTGCTGCTGAGTCTCTCAAGGGCAGAGCCAGGAGGTGGCTGCCACCAGCCTGTCTGCCATCTACCTCCAGTGTCCCCTCTCCCAAAACTGCAAGTTTTGCTGGCAGCCAATCCCCAAGACAGAAGTGATTGCTTTGGAAGGAAACAGCAGTCTGCAGCAGCCAGCTTCCTTCACAAGCAGCAGGGTCAGCCTGCTGAATTTCCTCAGTTTTAACATGCCAGCAACTGTAAGACACACCATCCATCAATTTAATAACAGCCTTTTAGAGCACAGGAGAGAGAACGCTTTACCTCCATGGATGAACACTTAGATTTATTCTAAACCTCAAACTATCAAATGGTAAGAGGAAAAGTTGATTTTAGATATGGGAATTGTGGCCACAGCGAGAGTTGCTCACAGTATAGTCGCCCTCAAGATCCCTAGGGTCCAAGGGTGGAGTGGGGGAGGGGGCTGATTATCTCTGAGTCTGGGTCTTCCAGTGGCCATGCCACAACCGAAAACAAAGGTTGAGTCCAGGCTGAAGAGGCTGAGGCAGAGACAAATGCAGAGGGGCTGAGGTAACTGGTTTGGAAGCCCCTCCTGCTGGCTGGGGTTTCCCTGGGGCACTCAGACTTGTGGCTATCAAGCAGGCTTAGCTCATCACAATCAAACCTCTTCTGGCGCTTGTTCCTGGCCTAAGTCCGCCAGGTCCCCTCATGTTTAACAAGAGAGAGGGATTCACTTCTGCCAAACTGCCTCTACATCTTGCAGATCATCTGGACAACAGAGAGAAGACCCACCCCCACCCCAGTGCACCCCTTCTGAGCACTGACTCTGACTTCATTCCCAGCCTGCAGTTGGTCCCTGCTTCCTGTGGTCTGCCTGCCTGGCCGTGCCACAACATCTCATGATGCTGTTAACCACAGCACATCCTAGGGTACCTGCATCACAGCTGGGTGATGAGCTTATTTCTACATTCAGCCTTCCTGACACACAAAATAATAATACTTAGCAGAAGTGTTCCACCCTGGGGTCACTAGGCGGAGGGATTCCCAAGGAGGACACAGCTGTCTTTGTTGAACTGTTGAGGACTAGTGTCTCTCGGCACCTTCTTGAGCACACACAGTTTTTACCCCTTCTTAAGTATTGCTTGACTTCACTGCTCTCCCACCTTCCAGGACATAGCTGGGTGAGGGTAGCAGGCTTCCTAGAGGCCTCCCACTGTCTTGCTGACCTGCCCTCCTTGCCTGCAGGTTAATTGATGGCATGAACATCACCACCGAGGATGAGCACATGTGGCTGATCCCCTTTTCCCCTGGGTTGGACCATGTGGTTATGATCCACTTTGACAGAGCCCAAAGCATTGCTGGCCTGCGCCTCTGGAACTACAATAAATCTCCCGAGGACACCTACCGAGGGGTAAGCCGGGCAGAGCGGAGTCCACTGTCAGGGAGGCAGCATGATGAATGGCTGGTGTGGGTGCTGGAGAGGAGCATAAATCCTCCAGAACCTTCCGAATGGAGGGGGGGTGATATCCAGGGAGAGAGCAAGCTGCACTTCCTTTTGCACACAGCAAATGTCGCCCACAGCCGGGGGCAGCCTGGGGAATTCGCAGAGCTTTTTCTCCTGTGATGGTGGGTGCCCTTCCCACACTGTCCAGGCTTGTGTGTCAGCTGCAGGCCTGGTGTCCACTGAACACTGGGGAGGGTGGGGTGTTGTCTGGCAGGCTTGTGTATACACCTCATTTTATCGGGCTTGCACCCTGCCTCTGCTGCCCCACCTTTCAGGGTTCTATGGAAGGCTGGAAAGGGTTGCCATTCTCTTGGGGTGGCAACACAGCTGGAATCTGGTCTGTCAAGCATGACACCCACACTCTTTCGATTGCTGGTGGAAAGGCAGGGATGGCAAGTGGCCTCAGAAGGCTTGTAGGTCTTTGCAGTTTGCTGGCGGATCCCAGCTGCATGGCTAGAGGACTCCTGCCTGGACGGGATATGCGTGTATGTGTGTGTGTGTGTGTGTGTGTGTGTGTGTGTGTGTGTGCATGAACATACATGCAAGGTGTGTGTGTGTGTGTGTGTGTGTGTGTGTGTGTGTGTGCTCACGAGTGTGTTCACAAGTGTGCATGTGTGTTCAGCAAGCTCTCGGTAAGCACAGTGCCTACCTGTCAGCCCCGAGGCTGTGAGGAGCACCAACTGGGTCTCTGCTTTGCACCCAAAGAGGACTTAGCAGGTGCTGAGAGTAGGAAGATGGAGCCTTTGCCCATCTCACAGGTGGGGAAGGGAGTAAAGAGAGGCTGGAGGCCTGCACAGCACTGGTGGTAGAGGTTGTGCTCAGGATGGAATGTGACTGTCATGGGAACTCAGGCATGGCCGGCTTTCCTGTGTCTCCTTTACCAGGTCAAAATCGCTCATGTCTCCCTGGATGGCCTATGCGTGTCTCCTGCAGAAGGCTTTCTCATCCGGAAGGGGCCTGGCAACTGTCACTTTGATTTTGCACAAGAAATCCTCTTTGGGGACTACCTACAGACCCGGCTACCACCAGCACCCACCAGGAGGTGAGGGAGTTGGGTCTAGCCCACCACCAGCGTCCTCTGTGTGAGCACCTTCAGAGATGGAGCTGCAGTCACACATGTTGTCCAGAAACACCTCTGGTTGCTTCCAGCCAGCGCCTGTTCCCCAGCCCTGATCCTAAGAGAAGAGCAGATGAAAAGCTCTCACTTGGGTTTGCCAGGGTGTCCTGGAGACTACTCCAGCACCAAAGTATAAGCCAAGTGAGGTTTGCCGGTTTACAGTCCCCAGTGTCTGAGCACCAAAACCCACAATAGTGAAGCAAAAGAGCTCACTCCCCAATGGCAAATTGTAACAGTGTCCTTGCTTGGGACAGCCCAAGGAGGTCTATAGAGAAGAGCTGGAGGAGAGGGCAGAGCAGTGGTTGTCTCTCCTGGAGCCAGTATGGCCCATGCTTTTGAGTCTGCACTTGGGTTTTGGTTTTGAGTTTGGTTGGGGGATTTTATTGTTGTCTTTCCTGAGATAGGATCTCACTCTGTAACCCTAGCTAGCCTAGACCTCACTATGTAGATTAGGCTGGCCTCAAAGTCTCAGAGATCTTCCTGACTCTTAGAGTCTGTACTTGAAAGCAGGGATTTTATACCCATTTTACAGAAATGGAAACTGAGGCCTGGACTGGGGATCATGAAGTCAGTAGTGCTCAGGGCTTCCCCTTTGTGCCCTTTACTATGCCCGGTTTGACTGCTAGGAGAGGCCTCCTCAGACTTCTGCCCATCCAAATAGCCTGTCAGGCAACCTGCCCCTTCAGTAGCACCTAGCCCTCATATTCTCAGCCCCTGCTCCCCTCTAGAGAGCAAGGGATGTGGTCAAGAGAGCGACCCCAGAGGCACATTCCACTCAAGCACCTGCTAACTGCCTGGTTTGTACAGTGGCTTCATCACTCCATCCAGGTGTCTGCACCTCTGTCTAAGTTAAACAAGTCCCCACTTTTAGGTACTCTAAGGCTTGCAAGGACCTGTAACAGAAAAGAGCTAGGTCCTCCTCTGCCCCCATGGATACATTGCATCTCCCCTGGGCTGCTATGTCTGCATGTGGAGTGTCTCTTGGTGACTCTGGAGCAGAAGGGTTCATGGTGCTGTTTTGGTCTCTTTCCAGGCTAGATGCAAAGAGCCTGGAGCGAGCCAGCATGGACTATGAGGCCCCACTCATGCCCTGTGGCTGTATCCTTCTCCCAGAGCCTGGCGGCCGGAGTGCCCATCTAATGAAGGTGTCACTAGGTCATAGTAGCAGCATGGGACCCATCTCCCCCTTGGAAGACTGGGTTTGTGGAAGTGGCACAAAAGACCCAGCTGAGGAGGGCTGGAAAAGAGACAGATATGGCAGGGACAGAGGCAGCAAGAGCACACACCTTTTCCTGGTGTGATCTCATTGCATGGCCAGCAAAGCATCAGCCCTGGAGCAGGCCACAAGGGCAGCCTCACTCCCAGCCATGAAAACTAAAGCCCAGGAGGCAGGCGTGGTGAGGCAGGAGGATCCTGAGTATAGGCCATCCCCGACCACATGATGAGACCCTGGAAAGAAAGAAAGAGAGAGAGAGAGAGAGAGAGAGAGAGAGAGAGAGAGAGAGAGAGGAAGAAAGAGAGGAAGGAAGGAAGGAAGGAAGGAAGGAAGGAAGGAAGGAAGGAAGGAAGGAAGGAAGGAAGAGAAATTGAAAAGAAAGCTAAAAGCTAGAATTAAAAGAAACAAGTCAGAGAAGCCAGATAGCTCGCCTCTGCCTATGTGGAGGTATCTAGGCCCGAAAGGAAGCAGTTGCTTGTCTGTGACTGCCTGGGGTGCGTCTGGGCGCTCCTGACTTCCACTCCTGCTCTGGGGTGGAGCAGGGGTTGCCTTGAGTACATGGTGCCTGTCCGTAGAAACTGAGGCTGAGATGGGAGTGGTCCCAGCACCAACTATCCATATGGTCTGCTCCTAGCATTCCTGTTCCTTCCTGTCCCCTCCCAGGGACCAGGGCAGGTGGGTGGCAAGTGTGATGCTATGCTCCTTTTGACAGACATCCATCTCTGGGAAAGACTCTTCCATCAACAAACAAGAAAAGCCCATGACATCTGCCAGTGTATGGCTTTCTTCTCCAGAAAACAGCTTCTCTTCCTTAATCACACCCACAGTCATTTTCCAGTTCCAGCTACTGTCCAGCTGGGGTGATCCCTACTACATTGGCCTCACAGGGCTGGAGCTGTATGACGAGCATGGGGAGAGGATCCCATTGTCCCAGAACAGTATCCTTTCTACCAGCAGCAGGAGCTGGCACTGCAAGAGGAGGATGCTGGAGACGGGTGCAGGCTCTCAAGCCTATAATTCTAACACTTAGGAGGTGGAGGCAAGAAGAGTTTTGCCTATGTAAGGCAAATTGCCAGTACAATTTTGAGGGCAGTCTGAGCTACATAGCAAGGCCCTATTTCAAAAGACTATGAAGGTCTTGGTGACACATGCCTTTAATCCTAGCACATAGGAGACAGAGGCAGGCAGATCTCTGTGAGTTTGAGGCCAGCCTGGACTACTTAGTGAGACCTTGTCCCGAAATGCAAAAACAAAAGGAAAGAACTGATACTGATGGTGGAGATAGTTATGGTAGTTATAATATGGGGTGATGGTCATGTTGCTGCTGCTGCTGCTGCTGCTGCTGATGATGATGATGATGATGATGGTGATGACGAGATGGAGGGATGCCACTGGGCCCTTCGAGCTGTTCCTAGCCACATTTGCCCAGGCCACTACATCTGGTTCTCTTCAGACCAGAGTCCTGTGGTTGAGAGTGAGGGAGATTCCTGCCTACCACAGGCCCTTCTCAGAGGGCACAGGCAGCTGGTGTTCTAAGGCTCCAAAGTCTGCAGGGGAACTCAGTGAGAAAAGTATATTAACCGGAACCTTTGCTCACAGTGTGCCATGCTGGAGCTTGTTGGTTGGCCCATAGGGTTCTGAAATAGTTGGTGACTGATATTTTTAAATGCCAACCTCTGGAACTTAACCTGAGACATGGCAGTACAAGGCCCTCAGTCATGTGAAATGACCGTGACTAAACCAGAGGACCCATGGATGCCTTTACAGTTCACCTCAGTGCTGACTCCAGGAGCTGTTATCTAACAGGGCTGCTTCTGTGCCAGGCACTGCTAGCCATCATTTATCCCATGAGCCCCACAGAAATCTTGTGAACAAAACATTCTAGAATCTTAATTGTCCAGGGGAGGAACTTGAGACAGAGAGGTTGTTTGCCTGAGGTCACACAGCCCAGTTGTAAAGCTCTGAAGTCTCTGCTTGTCTTCTGTGTCACCTGCTTATCATCAGCATCATGTGAGTGCCAAGAGCCTGGAGTCTCTGGAACTATTGTCTTCCTCATAACTTAGTGAATGAATGACTCCTGGAACTAAAAGGTCCCACTGACATCACCAAGAGGGCTCATAGCCACTATCCTCTGAGGCTCTCCTGCCCATCTTAGAGACATTTTTGCTTTATTTCAGGTGAGGTGACAAGATCAGTGAGGTCCAATGGCTTGCCTGAGATTTTCTGTCACGGTGACAGAGCAAGACCCAGACTCTGCACATGCATGTTGAGGTCTCTTCTCTAGTCAGCTCCTGTTGGACAGGGTAGCAGACTTGACAAGGTCATGACCTACCAGAGTCACACCTGCCTGCCCAAGTGGGGTGCGACCTATGCTTCAGAGCAGGGGCAGCACCATCACCTCTATCTGTGCTTCTGCAAATCCCTTATGTCCAGCTAGCCCCTGTGATCCTCTGACTTTGAACTTGACCCCTTAGCCCCAAACAGATGTGTCTCCTTGGCCACACCCCATTTTCTTAGAATACATTTATTTTCACTGTCATTTCCCAGACTGCTAGAGTGTAGGGCACCAGCCCAGCATCTCCTGACACATACTGCTGACAGCTTAACACACTTGAGGGTAACACACTGTGCACAGCATATGAGTTTGGGTTATGACAGCTTAACCTCCACCTCAGATATTGCTGCCTTCCCAGACAGTGTGAATGCACTAGAGGGTGTTTGCGGGGATGTGAGAACCCCTGACAAACTTATCGACCAAGTCAACGACACCAGCGACGGCAGGCACATGTGGTTGGCCCCCATCCTGCCTGGCCTGGTGAGTATCTGGCCCTGGGGTTGGACGGATACCTGCCCTTGGGCCCATTGACAGCTGAAACACTTGGGGACCATCAGAGAGGTACCATCTGTGGCTAACAGCTGTGGGTGTAGCCCTTCCAGGCTTATAGTCCCTTCTCTCACTGCATGAACTTTACCCAAAAAGGCACCAGATACCAGATATGTGAGAGGCTCCAGGAACCCTGAAGTCAGGAGTCTCTGTACAGGTGCTGGAGGACAGGGACCCACTGGCCTCATGAGCATCTTGCTGCCTCTGTGTCTCAAGGCTCTCTTAGCCCACTCTACCCTGGCAGCCCTCATTCCCCCCTCTCCTTGGCCTGTCTCTGCTCCCTACATCACTACCCACGGCCACAGTGGGGCCACCTTGCCCTCCCATAGCCCCAGGTGGCCATGCCATCCATTCTTATGCTGACTGCTTTTCCAGCTCTCAACCCTGCAGGAGGCCTGACCCACCATCCTGGAGAGCAGGGAGAGAGGTCCAGGAGAGCATGTGCCATCCGCACCCTCCACTTCAGAGCCAGAGCCTGTTTTCAGAACATGGTGGGATCCTGTCCTGCTCGTGTAACTGAGTATAAGATGGACATTTTCCACATAGAGGGGAGAACAATTCACAAAGACCCCAGGGCTAACTCCTCAGGCCGGTTAGTCCCCTGTTACAAAGGGTTACACCCATCCTATGGCCCTTAGACCCCAGCCTAAAGCAGGAGTTCACTGCTGTCCTCTGGCTGCTGTCATTCTCCTAGTAGGAGGCTAAGGGTCTGAGCAGAAAGACTCCACCCAGTCATCACTGCAGGCCACTGCAGGCTGCAGGCTGGGCCCATTCACACTTAGTTCTGTATTCGCCTTCCAAATGGCTTCCTTGTAATGTTGAGGCTGCTGCTAATCTGGAGCTGAGTACTAGTTACTCTGTAATTCCCCAGCAGTCGTGGGCTAGAAGAAACCATGGTTCTGGTACACAGGACTCTAGCTTTTTCTCTGTGACCCTGGGAAAGGACAAATGAGTCGGCAGAGTGCACATTGTTTGGTGGGAAGGAAGCTCCTGGCCTTTGCAGGTGGAAACTGTCCGTGGGTTTGACCTGAGGCAGGTCTGCTCTCAGTTCTCCACCAGTATTTAAATGAGGGCCACAGCGGCAGGAGGCAGCAGGCCCTCCCAGAGCCAGCTCAGCAGTTTATTCCAAACGCAACTACACGTGACTTGACTCAAAATGGGCTCTGAGGAGAAGAGAAGCCATGGAACTCCAGGCTTCCCACATGCAGAGTGCTGCGGCTGGCACCTGGGGCCCAGCTCCCTGCCCCTTGTCTGGCCCTGCCCACAGCTGTTACCAAGCTCAGCCGCTTTAATTAGCCTTGCTCTCTGACAGGTGAACCGAGTGTATGTCATTTTCGACCTGCCCACCACTGTGTCAATGATCAAACTGTGGAATTACACGAAAACGCCTCAACGAGGAGTGAAGGAGTTTGGCGTGAGTCCCTTTAGCTGGTGTGGGAGATCCCTGTGCTTGCTGGAAATTAGGCTGGCCAGTTATCATTGCTGCAGTTTGGTCCCTATCCCCAGTCACAACCTTGAGCAGGGAAACGGCCTGGAAATGATCCAAGGCAAGCCCTGAACTTGGCCCTGGCCTTGGTGTTGCTTTTAGGGCTCCTTCTAGAATCACACGGCCTTGGAAAATGATTGGGTGGCCAGGTGGAGAGAGCAGAAGTCGTGGGGGCTGCAGACTCAGTCCATCTCCATCTCTACACTTGGTCACCCAGTGCTGGGAAAGTCCTGGAGCCTCAACTTCCCAGTCTGCAGCCCAAGCTGACAGCGGTCGGGGGAGACCCTGCTGTCCACACGGGACTTCAGAGGAGCTTGGCCTTGGGACAGCAGAGGGTTGCATGACTGGGGTTGGGGTACATGTGGGAGGGGCCAGGGCCTCATTCCCACTCTGTCTCTCAGCTGCTGGTGGATGACTTGCTCGTGTACAATGGCATTCTTGCCATGGTAAGCCACCTGGTTGGGGGCATCCTGCCCACATGTGAGCCTACTGTGCCCCACCACACCATCCTTTTTGCTGAGGACACTGACTTCTGTCACCAGGAGAAACACAACATCATCAGGTATGCCCCTGACCAGCCCTAATGAAGATGGATGGCAGGGATGTGGGCTGGAGGCTGATGAGCCTAATGTCTCCCCTTCTGCAGTAAGCCGGAGGAAGACCAGGACATACAAATGATGAATGAAAACCAGGTCATCACTACCTCAAGGAGGAAGCCAGGCACTGCTGACCCAGGTGGGTGATGTCTCTGCCCTGGGCATCCCTGTCAGAGGCTTTGTCTAGGTGGAAGGAAGCTGAGTGCACTGGCCTTGCCCTGTCTACCTAAAACCTCTTTCCCTTCACTCTTGTCCCAGAGCAGCAAGCAGCTTCTAGCTACAGGCTTCCCTGTGGCCAGGAGAGAAGGCAAGGCACACTGTGGGGACACCAAGTGGAGGGCTCCCTGGGGCAGGTGGCATGTGAGCTGAGTCCTAAAGGAAATCTGGTAATATAGGCAAAGGCCCTGGGATGGCATGATAGAGCCCACTCCATGCATGAGATAGATTAGGCAGGGTGCTCAGAGATTAGGCTAGCCAGGTCTCCACCTATCTGAATGGCCAACTGGGTATATAGTTGTTCTCAAGGGCAGTGTAACTCACATTTCCTGTGCCCTATTTCCACAGCCTTACGCCCTAAAACCTGCATACGTGAGAAGGAGACTTCAAGGCGTTGGCGGTGCTGACTGGAGCAGGAGGGAGAGCCTCTTCGACCTGGCTAGGCTCTATCACCAGCCCTGAATAGTACCCATGTCCCTCAGACTTCATGGTTGGCCAGCTGGGACCCCAAGGGCTGGAAGAGCATGGAGGGACAAGGGACTTGAATCACAGCCCCAGGAGCTATAGGGGCCAGATGAAAGGGTCAAGAACAGGATAGCTGTCCCCTGCCATATGGGGCTAGCTGCTAGAAGCCAGGGATACCTGATTCCTCTCTGTGCCTCTCCTGTGAGGTCTATAAGAGCAGGGCCTCTGGCATCCAAGTCCTAGGCAGCCCCTGACCCAGGCCCAGAACTCAGTACCATGACCACGGAGCCCATGGCCCTCCACTACACAGCCCTCCTCACTCAGGGCAACAGAGCTGCTGAGAGGTCACTGCTGAGGAGCCAGCTGCTCCTCCTCTAGCCAGTGCTTCTGGAGGCCTGATGGGACGAGTTCTAGGTAGCTTCTGTCCTCTGTTCAAACCTGATTCAGGATGGGTCAAGGGCATGTGTCCTGCTGAGGAGAGGAAGTGAGCTGCGTGAGTGCTGAAACCTGCCCTTAGCCCCTACATCGCGCGCGCGCGCGCGCGCGCGCACGCACACACACACACACACACACACACACACACACACACACCCCTACCTGCAAGTCAGAGTTGGGAGGGCCTAGGCTCAGCCCTGCTTCTTCGCCCTGCAGTCCAGAGCCCCATACCTGTGTGTACATCTATGGAACAAGCTCAGATCAGAAACCTAATCAGTCTCCCAGTAGTGGGTAATTTCTGGTTCCAAATATTAATCTGTTATTTTCCTGGCTCGGGGCCCAGTGGGGTGGTGCCATGGTGCCGAACTCAGTACGTTCTGATACTACCAAGAATCATAAGCGCTTTTAAGCAGCAACACCCAGCAGCTGTACAGATGTTTTAATTCGGAGCCAGCTGACATGCAGATAGGATTGCTTCTCTGATGAGAATCCATCATCTCTGTAGCCTCCAGGGCCCTCGCTCCCCACCCCTGGCTTCTCCACTCCCAGATGAGCCGCCCAGGAGAGACATCAAACCAACTCTGCGGAGGAAGCCAGGGCCTCTGTCTGCTCTAACAGGACTACAGCTTCTCCTTGGGGTGGGGGTGGGGGGGTCAGGTAGATTTTTCTGGAGCACCCAAGACTGACCTTGGTGTGCTCCCTCCAGATACTTGGTGGGTGTTTATAAGTGTATGCTCCATGCACTCTCAGAGGGGAGGCACTGGCAGAAGCATTAACTCTCAAACAAATGTCTATTTTTTCTTACAAAATCAATAAAAGATGTTATTAAAAATAGAGTGTGGTACACTGGATGTTGTCAGCCAGGAGAAGCCCATGTTGTCCATTCCTAAGCCAGGGTACATTTGAGGCTTGCTGAATGTTCAGGACATGGTCCTTCTGAACTGAGGCTGCATTGCCTGCAGGTGGGGACATGGTCTTAGACTCCCTTTCTTCCTGGAATCCACCTGCCACCATGTAAACAGACACCATAAACCATTTAATCCATATTACATATAAAGTGCCTGGGTGTGAGAGAGGCTGGCAGTAGAAATGGCCTAGGGTGGTGCTTTCCAGATATCCCCGTGGCCCCTTCTGATGACTTTCATGTCCTTCACAGCCAGGAGGTCATGACAGGGAGCACATGTGAAGGATCAGAGCTCTGGCAACAGTGTTCATAGGGAGGCCTCAGCCCTGAGAACCTGCCACAAGCCGGGGAGCTGTACAAGGCTGCATGCCCACGAATGCCCAGGGATGTGTCCCAAGTCACAGGTGCTGCATGCTCCTAACACCATGCACATGCGGGCTCTAGGCCTCTCTGGAAACTGGTTGGCCCTCAGCCCCAGCAGAAGGGCAGCTCTTGGAGCCTTATTTCATTGTAACAGCAACAACTTCAATAGGAGCCAGCATATCTGAGGCTCTCCTCCAGGCAATGTGGGTGACAGACACAGACTGCACTTGCTGTAGCTGCCCTCCCCTCCCCCCCAGCACATTGCATGCAGTGCAGTGGTTCTAGAGCCGGCAGACCTGAGTTCTGGTACAGCTGCAGCATCCTCTATTTCCCAGCCCAGGGCACCCTCTCCTGGGCTCCCCCTGGCCATGTTACCTCAATGGAGTCTGGGCTCTGACCCAGGCTTCCCTACCCAGACTGCACAGCAGCAGTCCGAGAGTTGCCCCCCACGTGCAGAACTTTGGGTATCACAGTGCAAGGCTCCAGGAGGCATTCAGCTAAGCCTCCCAGTGACTATGGTTCTATAACGAACAGACTTGGGAGCAGGATGCAGGGATCCTGGGTCTGTGTGACACTGACAGAGACTCTGCCAGGGCAACAAGCCATCCTCCGGCCTGCCCCTCTGTGTTTAGCTTCTGTACTGGCTAGTTTTTGTGTCAACTTGACACAGCTGGGTTATCACAGAGAAAGAGCTTCAGTTGGGGAAGTGCCTCCATGAGATCCAGCTGTGGGGTATTTTCTCAATTAGTGATCAAGGGGGAAAGGCCCCTTGTGGGCAGTGCCATCTCTGGGCTGGTAGTCTTGGGTTCTATAAGAGAGCAGGCTGAGCAAGCCAGTAAGGAACATCCCTCCATGGCCTCTGCATCAGCTCTTGCTTCCTGACCTGCTTGAGTTCCAGTCCTGACTTCGTTGGTGATGAACAGCAGTATGGAAGTGTAAGCCGAATAAACCCTTTCCTCCCCAACTTGCTTCTTGGTCATGATGTTTGTGCAAGAATAGAAACCCTGACTAAGACAACAGTTGATTGCTCCAAACACTTCTCACAGCCGTCGATGGGTCAAAGAGCCATGCCCACCCTATACTCCACTCCTACCCCTGTCTTTTGTGGCAGGCTCTTTTCTACCAATTCTGAGACTCTTCACCAAGCTTGCTCCCTCCTCAGCAAGGGAAGGTGTGAGGCACCCCCCCCCAGGTGGTCCTGTCCCCAGCTTGGCCTCTCCCTCTCTCAGACTCCTCTACCCCCCACCTCTTCCTAGTCTCCCAGCTCAGCCAGACCTATAGGCAGCAGCAGGCCACCATCCTCCAGGAAAGCAAAGGTGACAGTATGGGAGCTCAGTGGACAGTAGTCTAAGAAGGACTGGCCAGGGGACAGGAGCTGTGTAGCTCTGGGGACAGGCAAAGCCCGGCCGTGACTTCCTGTCTGTCTACAGTGGAATCCCCAATGCAGAAGACTGGGTTTTCCTCATGGCAGTGCCGACCACTGCTCTGAGCCCTACACACAGTGGCCGGGGCAGAGCTGTCCAGCAGTTGTGGGTTGCCTTGGTTTCTATTGCTGTGATGAAACACCATGACCAAAAGCAGCTTGTGAAGGAAAGGGCTTATTTAGCCGACATATCCTGAGTCACAGGCCATTGAGAGAAGCCAAGGCAAGAACTCCAGGAGGGCAGGGACCTGGAGGCAGGAACTGATGGAGAGGCCGCAGAGGTGTGCTGCTCACTGGCTGGTCTCATGGCTTGCTCAGCCTGCTTTCCTATACAATTAGTACCACCTGTCCAGGGGTAGTACTGCTTACTCATAATGGGCCGAGCCCTCGTGCAATAATCACTATAGACTTGCCTACACTCTTATGGAGGCAATTTCTCAATTTAGGTTCCCTCCCTTCAGATGATGGTAGCTTGTGTCAAGTTGACAGACTAGTCAGCACAAGGGTACCCAGAGCCCTGGAGCACCAGCCCACACACCATCCACAGAGGTAGGGGATACCATTCCCTATCCATCAACCCCAACCTCTATGGCCTCCAGTGTCTCTGACTGTCCAGAATCCCGTCAAGAGCAAGCCTGCAAAGGCCAGCTGCCAGGCACCCCTCCTCTGAGCTCTCTGACCCTAATGCCTCGGCCACCACCTCCCCCAAGGCCTGATGTAGTCCCTCCGTTTACCCTGTCCCCAGGCTCACACAGACAGCAGCATGTGCTGACCCTACCTGTCCAAAAGATCCCATCAATGTCTGCCATCCCTCATGAGGACCCCAATCCGTGCCATAGTCCTGGGGTCTCCCACATCAAATCCCAGAAGTCTGCTCTGGGGCAGCCTGTCCTTACCCCAAGCTCCAAGCACTAGGTTCCACCGCAGCACCATGGGGGTGACTCTCAACCCCAGGACCTTTGCACAGGCTGTGTGTATAACACATACTTTACCCAGTGTCTCTTGCCTCACACTTCAGAGAGGGCTTCAAAGGCTCCTTATAGTTTCCACCTGACTCTCCTCACTCTTTGAAGTGGCTTTCTTATTGTTAGGGGTGACATGGGTAACCTCCTGCACTAATATGTTTCTACATCTTGTTTCTTTGAGGCAGCTCTGTATACAGCTATGTTCTGCATGTGTGTGTCCCCTGGTCTCCGGGTGACTTGTTTTCAGATGGGGTCAGCCACTGAGACAGGGCAGGATTCCCACCTAGGCCTGTCCAAGTGCACATGAGGATGCCTTGTGCAGCCCTCTGTAGCAGCGGCTCCTGCCAGCCTTCTCATCAGGCCTGGCAGCCAAGGCCCATGAATCAACCTGACATTTTCATTTCCTGGGAGATGAGTATGTGACCAGGTCCTGGTGCGGTGGGGGAGGAGGTGGCAGGGTAACCACTCATCAAGGCCACAAACCAGGGAAGAAGTGGTGACTGGGACCTGGCCGTCAGCTGTGGCCAGGGAAAGACAGCCATGGGTCCCTCTGCACATGGAGAGAGGAGGTGACTGTCATGTGAGGTAAAGACATCAGGGAGCCTGCAGGCTCTGCGAAGGCCCCGTGCTGAGGCCTGGGAGTTGTGTCACATCTCCAGACCTCAACACTGAAACAGTGTACTTCCCAGCATGGCATCTGTGAACTGTAATCTGGCCCAGGTCGGCTTCTGAAGATCAATGGCCACATGTGGTCCAGACCTGGGAAGAGTGACAGGCATGCACCAGCTCAGGGTGTGAAACAGCTGCTGAGCCCCTGTAGATTGGCCCTCGATTCCCAGGACTCTGGGTGGTTTGTAGCTCCTCCCAGACCAAGTGGCACTTCCTGATTGTGGTTCTAGGCAGGAAGTACAGTGGCTTTTGCTCCCAGCAGGAAGACAGCCCTCAAGAAGGTGACTGTAAGACCATGGTGTCAGTAATCTGGAGCTGCTTCCTTTTATCTGGCCAGCAGCCTTCCTGCTGTACTGGAAGACAGCTGGGTTCCAACTGCTTCCCAGGAGGACCTGACGTCTCGTAGCTCCATGTCCACCCTCCCTTTCTTCTCTCCTGGCAATAACCCCCATTCCAGTCACCCACATAGCACAATCACAGACCACTTGCATGATTATTTATTTAGTATTTTTCTTTAAGCCAACTCTTTTTACTGAAATGCCTATTGTGGTTCATTCTACGCAGCAGTGCCTGCATCTGGAGCGTGGACACGCCCGTACACAGTTTTCTAATACACATTTACATAAACACAGCTATTAAAATAGATGGCAGTTTTGCAACTAAAATCATTTCTTAGACCTCCTGGGGCCCATGACCAACTTCACAGGGCTCCTGGATGACCACTAAGACCTACAAAGTTCCTGGTGGCAGGGTCAGATTCCAGACCATGCTCAGGCCCCATCCCAGTGGCTCCCACTTGTGAAAGGCCAATGCCACCACCACATACTGGTCTTCTGGTGCCCTCACAACTGTGCAGGACTCTGCCAGGTCAACTTTGTCTCCCCCAGAGTCACCAACTGTGTGAACACAGAGAGGTGCTCTCAGAGTGACTGAGCACAGGCATGCCTGCATATAGAAGCACGGAGTCATCCTTTGCCCCGCGTGCCCTGCCTGACACGGGACAGCACCTTAAGCCCTCTCCTCCCACGTCAGCCCCTCCTCTTGGCCCCTAAGTCAGCCACCTGGCCCTCCATGGGCCTCGTTCCTCACCTATAGCACTCTCCTCACACTTAGGGCCCTGCAAGGACATGGGAGTCCCGCCTTCATCATCTACTCTAGCCTGGAGCTGCGGTGACTTTCTAGACTACATACCTCACTTTGGCCCGTCCCACCCTGTCCAGAGCACCCATCTGTCCCCAGGATAAGCTACAGGTCCCCAGTGAAGCTTTGAGTCCTCTCTGAAGTCTGGTTCCATCCCCACAGACCTCCAATGCCTCCGTGCTTGCCTTTGGACCATTTGAAAGCCTTCTCCTGTCCTGTCCTTCCTTCCACAATGTGATATCAGTGAGATGGCTTGGATATCATTTCCTTGATCACGGATCCTTCAGGTGGTCTCCGACTGGCACTGCCTCAGCTCCATGGCCCCAACTCTCCTCATTGAACATGATGGCAGGGTGCTTTCCATGGTCTAGGCTCTGCTGCTCCTTGTGCTCACAGGCACCAGTCTGTGTCACCACCGCCCCCACCCCCAGCAGCTGTAAGAGGTAGGTACAGTGAAGAGTCCCATCTACAGGGTAAGGCCACCGGGGCTGAGGAGACAGGATCTGATGCTAGACAGTCTGACTCCAGAGCAGGTACCACACCCAGCACTAATACACTGAGCTGTTACCTCCCATTCCATCCCTTGTCTGCCTCACTGGAAGCATCAGCGTTCCATCTCAAGGGCCTGCCACACTGTGTAGCACACAGTAGGGGCACAATAGATGACACCTGTACGCAGACAGATGCACAGATAGATAGCTGGATGATGAAAATGGCTGAAGCACGGATGGGTGGATGGATGATTGACAAGGGGAGGAATGACAGTGACAGATGGATAATGCATGGCTGAATCATGGGTGAATGGATAATTGAGGGTAGATGCTGGCTGGCTGGCAGGATGGATGGATAGATGGATGGTTGGATAGGTGATGAGTGGCTACATGCTGCTGAATGGGTGAAGGATTAGATGGATGAACCACATGGATGGATGGATGGATGGATGGATGGATGGATGGATGGATGGATGGATGGATGTTGGTTAAATGGTCATGACACATGGATGGGCAGGTGGTTAAATGATGGATGATGGGTTGATGGGTGAGTGGATGGTGAATGGATGGATCATATATGGATAAATGGATGCACAGGTGAGTGGCGGTAGATGATGGTGGCCGAATGCTGGCTAAATGGCTGGCTGGCGGGACGGTGAGTCACGGATGGGCAATGGGTGGATGAATGAAGGAGAAGACCACATTCTTCCTTGGTCTGCCAATCCTTCAGGGCAGGATTAGGCTCTTGGAAGACTAAACTTGGATCAAGTCTGGTTTAAACTCACAGTCCCACACGTCATCTCTAGTCTCAAGCAAGAAATTCCCCTCTCTGAACCTAAGCTCTCATAGTCAAGACAGGAATTGTTTTTCCCCCAGGCAGCTGAGCCAGAGGTTTTCTGTAAAGTGGTCCCAGACACAGGATAAAGGATCCCCAGGGTCAGGGTGGTATCACATTGCTGAAGTTCCTAAACACATGTGCTGCTTCTAGCTCCTGGTGTTCCCTACCTGCTCTGCCCACCTATCTCT
The DNA here is from genome assembly GCA_902729485.2 of Mus minutoides. NCBI lineage: Eukaryota > Metazoa > Chordata > Mammalia > Rodentia > Muridae > Mus > Mus minutoides. The sequence continues at coordinate 3,862,325 of LR749500.1, forward strand.
ATCTTGATCTTCTCCAGGCCGGGCTGGACTCTAGCTGATCTCCGTGCCCAGGGCTCACATCTCGGGTAAGGTGATGATGGAGGAGCCAGCCCATACATAGCAAGAGAACAGATTCAACATTCAGCATTTATTGAGCCCCTGCAGTGTGCCTGCTCTGTGGCCCCTGCAGAGGCAGACACTGCCTCTCCCTCAATAAGCCCTGCTCCCTGTCTGCACAGGACCCTGCCCCTCTGGGCACCTGCTTGACTCTGTGGCTGGCTGTGGGTGTCCAACATCCAGTGGTCAATGCCCATGTTCTTCCTGGCTTTCCAGCTGGGTGGGGTTCTTAAGTGTGGTGGCGGCCGCTGTCTCCGAGTCTCTGTGCCACCTGGACAGTCCCCCAGGCCTGCTTGACCCACTTCTGGGGCCCCTCGACCCAGGCAGTGGTGGCAGTCTAGGCCTGGTGTCTCCACGACAGGAGAGCTGAGTCCACAGCACAGAGACCAGGCTTCCGTGTCCTGTGGGAGGGGCGTGCCAGTGATGGCAGGAAGGCCGGGGCGCTTGGGCCACATCACACCCAGTGCCCCAGGACCCAGCACTGACGGTTTAGCTCTGCTGCCTCGTGAGCTGAGCTCCGTGGCCAGGAGTCTCCCATGTGTGGCTGGTGCCCTGGAAGAGACAAGGCAGAAGCTTCTGACAGTGGCCTTCTTCCACCCATACCTCTTTGACCTCTGGCCCAGCCTCAGCTTGCTTCTACCTGCTCCTGCTTCTACAGCACCGTCCACCACCATCCACCACCATCCACAGACTCACCAGCATACAGAAATGCAGCCAGTGCTCTGTGCCAGCCCACTCACCCACAACCCAAACCCATTCATGCCCCTCCCAAACACCTAACCCCCCATTCCCCACAGACCATCACCCCCTTCCACTCCCCTTCATGCCCACCAGCCCTCTTCCTACCTACATCTGCCTGTAATCTAGGTTCTAATGCTTGCACTCACCAGCTTACACACCAACAGACAAGTTCACTGCCTTGTCTGCCCACCCACCCATGTGTGTGTGTGCCCACAGGCTCAATAGCACATATCAGACTGACCACCCACCCCTAGTCACTCACCCTAATCAACATCCCTTAAGATCCCTTTCAACAGTTCTCCCAGCAGATTTACTGAGTCCTCTTTACCCACCCCACCCAGCCACCCACCCAGCCCCTCGCCCTACCATCTCTCAGCCTTTCCGTCCACCTCACAGCCAGGCTCCTCACATACCTAGGTTTTATGCCCCACCCCAATAGTGGGTATGTATCAGTGAACCCAAGGTGACCTTGAGTATGTTGTCCTCACCCAACACTGCCCACTGCCCTGCTCTCAAGAGACCTGGCAAGCTGAAGAACATAAAGCCCCTCCCCGTCCCACACTCTCCCTCCTGTACCCCATTAGTTCTTAGATCTACCCCATCTTCCCTCAAGTATCCTCCAAGTTTCTCTGATATGCCTAAGCCAACCCTGTCACTCGTTGGGGACCACTTTAAGTGTCCCAACACCTGCTGTCCAGTGGAGTTTTCTAGACTGAGTGTAAACCACCTCCTGATGGGGAGCCTGCCTGCCTCACCTGCCAGACCAAAATTCTGTCTCCCTATAACACAAACAGGGCAGAGACCAACCACAGATCAGCAGCTGGGCCAGCGTGGCAGCCACACGGAGCTAGGTGGGTCAACACTTCCTGATTCCAAGTGTCTCCATCGAGAGACATTGTACACCCTACTCTGAGCTCCAGTGACTACCGACATCCTTTAGGGTCAGACAGCTCAGAGAGAACCCATCAGGATGAGATTCTGAGCATACCACTGGCACTTGCATACCTCTCACGACAGAGAGCTCACTGCCCCACTGTCCCCATGGGACCAGCCACTAAGAGCGGCCCGCTGGATGCAGAAGTTGGGAGGTACACAAGATGTGTGTCATTTTGTTCTTTTGGCTTTTCTCCCCTTCTGTTTTTAATATTCTTTAATGGTAGTGCTTTGTACATTTTGCTGTATTTTTAAAGGAATGAAAAACATTTTGCAAACATTCTGGAATCATTTGGCCTTGGGGGAGGAACATTTGTTTTGGCCCCAGCTACCAAAACAGTTGCAGTCTTTGGATGAGCTTGTTGTTGAAATAAAGGTGTTTGGGTCCCCCCTCCCCTTAATGAGAAGCAAATATTTGGTGCATAGAAAGGTTTGACTATTTTTCTAAATGAATATTTAGAAATTACTGTAGTTGCTCTCACAGGAGCCAGTAGGCAAAACTGCAACTGGGAAGAGAGAAAGTGTGTGTGTGTGTGTGTGTGTGCGCGTGTGTGTTAAGGATGATCAGGCAGAATATACCTTACTCCTAGAGATAAAATGAGGCTTTCTGACCCCTTGCTCTGGGGGGCCGTCCCACCACAGACTGGGGCTCCCCTCACTCTCTCTCTCTCCTCTTAAAAGGTACTCAGGTCTGAGATCCATTGGTATTATGTCCCATCAGCCCCGTAAGGCCCTCCACCCACCGCCTTCTCTCTCGGCCTCTTCACGGAGGCCGTCATCACCCAGAGAGGCCTTGTGCCTGGATTTGGGATCCAGCTCAGCCCTGCACATGTCACAAGTGGGGACAGAAGCAGCCTGCTCTCCTCCAACCAACATTTACAACAGGGAACCTGAGTTCAGATCTTCCAGAAGGTTCAGAGACACTGAAATTTGGGGTTTCAAAATAAAACCATCCAGCTTTAAATAATGAGAACTGTAGTGTGTAAAATATGTTCAGCGACAGTATAGGCCACAAAGCCTGACTTGACCCCAAGGGAGGCCACCTGTGCTGCCTGGCTGTTTTCCAGTCTTTCTTTGTGGACTCTGTCCTGTGGTTCACAGACCCTGTCCCCCAGCTGGAAATACCCTCTGAGGTATCTCTATCATACCCACTACTCCCCTACCCCCATCTTTCCTGTACTCTCCTGGGAAACACTGAAGGGCCGGGGGTGAAGGCCTCTCCCCAGTCCTGCCCCCACCCCGCCCCTGCCCTTCAGAGCAACTTACCTGGGGTGGGACCATCTGTATGCCCAGATGGGGAGCCCAGAGCCCACTCCACTTTGCCTGGTCCAAGCAAGTCCTAAGCTGACATTTTCTTAAGAAATGAAGCCAAGGAGAAGGAATGGAGGCTGCTGAACTTGGGGTGATCTCCACCACTCTATCCTACCTGTGTATGTACGGTACAGCCGTCCTCCACCTCCGTCTTCTTGCAAGGGCTAAGGGGGTAAAACTATACTTTGGTTCAACTCTGTGCTCTGTCACACTCAATCTATATGATGCGAGGAGGGGCGTGCGTGTACATGTGTATTCACATGTGGGAGATGTGTTTGGGTAGGTGGGTACAGAAGCGTGTGTGTGTGTGTGTGTGTGTGTGTGTGTGTGTGTGTGTTTATATGTGAGTGCACATACTTCAATGTGTACATGTGTGTCTCTCCTGGAGCTTGGAGCTCACCAGTTCTACACTGGCAGCCAGTGAGTCCAGAGTTTTTCTCCAGTCCCTTGCCCAGTACTTAGTTCACAAGCACACTCCAGACCTGGAGGGTTTGTTTTGTTTTGTTTTGTTTTGTTTTGTTTTTAACCAGGGTGCTGGGTACCCAAGGTAGGCCTTAGGTTTATATGGCAAGTACTTTGCCAGCTGAGCCATCATCTCAGCCCCAAGCTGTGTGGCTTTTGTCAGGCAGCCTGACCTCTTTGAGCCTGAGCAGACAGAGGTCAGGAGTCTGAAAGCCCAGCTGACCCCTGCACTGAGGCCCCTTAGCACCTGGTCTCTGGACAGTGACGAAATAACAAAGTACAAGTGTTCAATAGGCCTGGGTTTAGCACCTCTCTTCACAGATGGGGAAACACAGGTTCATAGTCGGAAAGAAATTGGCTCAAGCCCCCCTGGGAGGGTGGGTAACATGGAGGTTTAATTTCCCCTTAGACCCTCCCCTCCCGCTAAGCTTAGAGAGCCTTGATGTGTGCAAGGCTCTAGAAAGATGATTTTTCACTACTTTCAGTTGTCTTTCTTATTGTTTGCTTTTGAGACAGGGTCTCACTGCTGGGAGGCCAGCTTCAACCTTATGATCCTCCTGCCTCAGCCTCCTGAGTGTTGGGTTACAGGCCTGCTCCATCACACCCAGACACCCCCCCTTTTTTAATTGATATCAAAACATGGACACACATAATATCTGCCCAGCTCTAGCCTAAGGGCCCAGTCTGTCTGTGCCACACTCTGTTCTGATCTTTCCTGAGAGTACAAAAGTCCAGCAGCCTGTCCCAGGATCTGCTCAAGGGATTAGCCTACTTCTGCTCTTACAAAATGAGGAGGTGCTTCAAGACCAAGAATGTCAATGCTGCCATGAATGTGTTCATGGGGAAACTCAGAGGGGAACTGACTTGCCCAAAATCACTTTGTAACTGGAAGAACGAGGACTGGAGACCCCAAGGGCAGGCAGGTGGTTGGTTAGTGGATCTCATAGTTGCCCAAATTAGTAGAGGATCTGGGACCTCTGAGAGGCAGCTTGTGTGTGTGTGTGTGTGTGTGTGTGTGTGTGTGTGTGTGTGTGTGTGTGTGTGTGACTGGTGGTGGTGGGGTGTTGACTAGATTGGGCAACACCCACTGTCCATGGTTCTGAAACCCACCCTCTAGGACTCAAGATCCCACTACAAACTCTGGCACCTCAAACTAACATCAGTGCACAGCAGGGCTGAGCGTGTAGCTCTGTTGACAGAGTGCTTGCTGAGTTCAATCCCTAACACCTTGTCAACTGGATATGGTGACACACATCTGTAATCCCATCTCTTTGGAGGTAGAAACAGGAGGATCAGAAGTTCAAGGTCATTCTTGGCTGCCCAGAGAGTTTGGGGCCATCCCCACCGAGCTACATGAGACCCCTTGTAAAGGAAAGAAAAAGAAGGAGAGATAGAGAAAAAGACAGACAGACACAGAATATGTGGGGGGTGATGGAGAGAGGAATTAAGGCTTGTGTTGAGGCACCTAGCTTTGGGGACCCAGCAGCTACAGGCACTATGATGCTCTAGATGGCCCAACATCAGTGTGGCTCCTAATTCTCTATCTACCTCTATGCGGCATGAAGGCCTTCAGATGCACTATACATTGGCAATATCAGTCCCCGTTTCCTTCTGCCTCTCCTTTAAGGCTCCATGTTACAAGAGGACAGAGGCCAGCTCTGCTGGGATCCACAGCAGACTCCCAGCCACTGGCCCCATGCTGATGGTATATGTCTCTCAAATGAATATGTGATATGGGCTGGAGACAAGGACCAGGCTTAAGTGGACCCACCTGAGAAGGAGAGGATGCAGTCTGAGGAGGGTGGATTTATCTGCTCTGCCTGAGACCCTGGGCCTCTGAACCTTCACTGACCCTGGTCTCTTCCTCATACTTAAGTCTACCTGATGCATCTTCCTAGAACCACCAAGTCCTTGATCTTTTATTAAGCATGTCCCCAGTCATAATGACTGCTGGATTACACACGTGGAAAACATTGTCTGCTTTCTAGATGCTTCCAGGGAGGGGACAGAGACAGGCGCGGCTGTGATTGATGACAGGAGCGCTACTACAGCTGTCCCAGTCACCTGGAACCAACTCTTGTCATCTGTACTCAGTAAGGCAGGAGCTGCCTGGTGCTGTACTTGTCCATAGCTGAGGGACCGAGGCTCACCTGGGAGAAGTACTTTACCCAAGGTGTCACATTGGGATTTGAACCCTAAACTCTAGTCTCACAAGCACTCTTACATCTTAATTGCCAGTGCACTAGACTGAGAGATACCTAGGAGATCAGGGTGCCTGTGGGAGGTGTTTCCAGAACCATTACATCACCAGGGCTCAGACCTAATGGATCTAGTTAATTCACTGATGAAATATAAATCTGCACAACTATAGGGCAGTGTAAACCTGGAAAGGTGGAGCCGGCTTGAATGAAGTGGGTCACAGGCGAGAGCAATTCAAGGGTATGTTGGCCTAGCCCCATTCAATTTCTGCTGTCTGGCCGCCGAAAGGAACAACTTTGCTCCGCCATGATGTTCTGCCACACCAAGGCTCACAGAATGGGGCCAAGCAAACATGGACGGATTGAATCCTCTCAAACTGTGAGCCTGAATTGACCCTTCCTTCCTTTGGTTGTTTCTGTGCAGTGTTTGGTCACAGACATGGAAACCTAACATATCCTCACCTTCACCCTCACAGCCCCGGACCAGTAGCGTAGGGAGACATGCACCGCTCTCGGTGCAGGACACCGGGTGGTAGTGGCCATTCCCAGGCTCTGCAGCTGGACTCTGCAATAGCTCCAGGTTCTATTGCAATCTGTTCACTGCCTTGTTAGAGAGCAGGGATGGGTCGTTTCAGGCAGAAGGAACGAGGTGTAAAATAGATTCTTGGCAGCCTCGGGAAGCTTGGAGGTGTGAATGCCCAGCAATCTTGTCATTGGAGGAAGGTAAGCAACACATGGTTGCCGAGGGAATCAGGGCTGCACCAGGTAGAGAGGACCACTCGTCCTATCCCTAAGGCTTTAGAAGTCTGTCATAAGACATGCCATTATATTTTACAAGCCTGGTATCCCACACATCTCAACTATGTCACCCAGAATGCCCTCAAACTTGTAATCCCTCTGCCTCTCATCTGTGCTTGGCTTACAGGCATGGGCTAACCTGCCTTGCAGCAACCTATATTTTAATGAGAGTCCCCAAGTGTTTCTTAGCAACGGGCATGACTGGAATACTACTGCCTTGGATGAAAAATCAGACAAACGAGAAAAGCATCATCATGAATAGAGTTGAGCAGGCCCGTGACCTGGGCCAAGTGACAGTCCCAAGAGCCAGTTCCTTTGCTACAAGACAGAAAGAATGCTGATGACCTCATAGGGACCGAGTTGATATCAGAATTTCATGGGGACCTACTGTGTGACACATGGCACTACCATTGTGAGGGACTCACTGTTGTGTGGGGGACACACAACTACCACTGAAGGACAGCAGGTTCCTGTGCTGATAATATCAACACTCTGGTGGGAAGAGAGTGGAATGAAAAAGCTAGCCTGGAGGTCAAAGACAGGGAGTGAGCAGCAGGCAGGAGCCACAGGATGGGGGATGCCATGTCACCCATGCCCCAGGCAGGGAGGGGCCAGGCTCCAGAGCTGGGAAGATGGAGTCAGGCTCGCGTCTCAAAAAGATCGGTCAAGGAGATTGGCCCTAGAGGCAGCAATTTCCACCCAGTCTATGACCAAGCAGACTGCAGCAGGCAGGAACCACTCAGAACTGGCCCTGCGACCAGTGGGCCCCAAGGGCACAGGCAGCCTGTTTCAAACACAGAAGCCTGCTGGGAGCATAGCCACATACCTGCCATCCCAATCCAGGTGGTGGAGACAGGAAAATGACAAGTTAGAGGCCAGCCTGGGCTACATAGTGAAATTCAAAACAAAATGCAAAAGAAGCCCAGCTTGAACCGAGATCATTCTCCTTTTGACTCTCCACCCCAGCACAGTAGCACTAACTCCAGCTGGGACCCCTGACCTCCAGATGGCAGGGTCTCAGATGTCCTCAAGCTGCGTGCCTGTTTGAGCCCAGGAAATTGGCCTTGATATTTATTTTGAAAATATGGTCTGGTCTGCTTCCATTTTAATAACAAAGGCAATTCTCACAGTGTCCTATTGAATTTGATTTTGATCTAATCAAAATGCCAAGTTGCCCTAGGCCCACAGAAAGTCTTCCTTAAAACTCGTTGTTCTGTTGCGGGGTGCAGCTATGGCCAAAGCCCATCTAGACAGAGCTCCCACAAGCGGCCTCTGTGTCCTGAGAATGACAGGCTCTTGCAGAGCCCTGCCTCACAGACACACCTGGCAAATCAAAAGCTTGTCCCAGGCATCAGACTTGACAGGAGCCATGAGCTGCAAACCCCAGTCACCCCAGAGGACGACACAGATACCCAGATCATATGGCAGCATCAATTCCATCAAATGTCACATCTGATGTGCTCCCAAGCTAGCTGGTGGCACTGCAGAACCCCAAAGGCAGATCTCAAAGGCAGCCTCTCCTCAGAGCAAGAAACTGTGGCAGAATCAAATCATAGAAGGACCAGGGGAGAAATAGCAACTTAGGCAGTAGTTAGAAGTGAAAGAAAGGTTATATAACTCTTCTTGTCTGAGTAGCTGCTCTGGGAGGAAGTTGTGGGAGATGCTCCGAGGTGTGGAGGTAAGGGCTGAGCACCAACTGCGTGGTATTTGCTGAACTGGGTGCTTGGGCTAGAGACACGGGCAAGATGGACAAGGTGTTTATCAGAGAGGTAAGAGAAGCGGGAAGCAGGGGCCTAATAACATGGTGAGTCGGGGAGAGTCGGACGCTGGGAAGGAAAGAACCTGGCACCTGGGAATCCAGTCCACAGCTCAGAAGACAAAGTGAACCACACAGAGCTTTAGAGGGAGAGCATCTAGCAAGCACAAAAGGTCCTGGGAAGGGAAAGAGCTTAAATGTGGTGTATGTGCTGCCTAAAGTGGCAAAAGGGAGGAAGAGGGTGAGGCCTGGGTCGTGGGGCATGAGCTGGAGCCCTCGGTGAACAGAAACATTTACAGTGCCGAGCTGGGTTTCATCGCAGACTGGATTATGTGAGGTCTCTGCTCAGTAAAGTTGCCTGGTAATTCTTCCTTCTTACGTCCGGATCAGTCATCATCAAAGAGCTAGCAGGCAGGAGCTTTGCTGAGCGCACACAGCAAGTGTTTAATAATGTGGCTCCCTGACACCCTCCTCCCCCATGCCTCCTGCCGGCAAGCTGTGCCCGGCAGGATCTGAGCAGCTGCTTCATGAGGAAATATTGCAAAACTCGCCCAAGCGGTTCCAAAATATTTTCTGGGCAGCAACCCCACAGCCGCTAAGAGGCCGGGTTCTGGGGGACGGGCTGCTTCTCTAGGCTGTTAGCACTCTACTCTTGCTGGGTTCCCATCCTCAGGACCCAGCCTGGAGAAATGGGTCCACACAGACAGTTCCTCCACACTACTGAGCCTGCATCCCCTCTGTTACTGCCTGACTATATGATACTGGATAAGCCCAGTCTTTTGGTTTGCTGAGACAAGGTCTCAGCATGCAGTCCAGGCTGGCCTCAAACTTATGATCTTCCTACCTTGGCCTGTGAATACTGGGATGACAGGAATGTGCCACCATGTCTGGCCTAGGATTCCTTGTTCTGTCTTCCACTGGGCTGAATTGACTCAGTGAATGAAAGAGAACTCATCCTCTCAAGCCCCTGTACTGTGCCCTAGATAAGGTGCCACACCCTGATGTCTCTGGCTAGTGGGGACTCCACCATGGCTCTTGCCATGCTGTGCAGTAACAGAATGGGCCTTGCTGTCCTGCAGGCTTCTGGGGCCCAGAGGAGCCTATGAGTAGGCATAAATGAGTGAGTGATTAAATACGAGAGTGAATGAATGGATGGGTAGGTGAATGGATGGGTGGGTGGGTAGATGGATGGATGGGTGAGTGGATGAATGGCTGAATGGATAGATGGATGGATGGATGGATGGATGGATGGATGGATGGATGGATGGATGATGGGTGGGTGGAAGGGTGGAACAAGTGAATGTCTCACATGCATCATAGGAATGACTTCTTTAGAGAAACCAATCCCTTCCCAGCTTTGACATGGGTATCCATCCTCAGGACTCCTGGTGGTCCCCGTAAGCCCCAGGAGCACGGCCATCTCTACTGTCTGCCCTAATGGAGGACACTGAACAGAGATGCTTGGGAAATGAGACTCTTTTCTCTCCTGTGAAGCCAGAATGAAGAAAGCCTTCCCTACTCACTCTTTGGAGCCCTCGGGCACAGATCCCTGCACATGCCCTTCTCCAGAGATGATCTTGTAGTATCTCAGCACCAGCCATCCAGTTCACATCCCTCCTATGGGCCTGCGCTCTCCCTCCATCCACCTTCTACCTCAAAGATGCCCCCATAGCCCCCAGACTCAACACCAGCAAAGCCACAAGGCTTCTCACCAAACTCTTCTATTGATGGTGACACATGCCTTTGAAGGCTCCTGCAGAAGTTCTATGGGACCCCATGGCTCCACTCTCCCTGCTCTTGCTTTAATCATGGGGGCACACCTGCTGAGTTCCAGGAAGCAACAGCATGGCTCTACACTCTGGTAGCCCCGACCAGTGACCTGAAGAGTTCCTGTTGTAGCTGGGACAGTATCAGGCCTGCCCTGATGTTCTCCACTAGAACCAATTGCTCACCTCTTCCTTGAGTCCCAAGTCCATTCCAGCTTATGATGTCTGGATCCCCTAAGCAAAATGAAGTTCAGTGGATATAGCCTGTTATTGTCATTGTGAGTGTGTATGTGTGTGTGTGTGTGTGTGAGAGAGAGAGAGAGAGAGAGAGAGAGACAGAGACAGAGAACATGTATGTGTATATAAGTGTGTAAATGTAAGAGAGATAGTGTGTGTGTATATGTGTGAGAGTATGCATATGTAAGTGTATATGAGAGCGTGTGTATGAGTGTAAAAGAGACAGTGTGTATGTGTGTGAGTGTATGTGAGTATGTATTTGTGAGAGTGTATGTGTGAATGTGTGTATATGTGTGTATGAGAGTATATGTATATGAGAGTATGTGAGTGTAAGAGAGATTGTGTATGTGTGTGTGAGTTATGAGAGAGTGTATGAGTGTAAGAGACATAGTGTGTATGTGTGAGAGAGACTCTCTGTGTGTGAGTGTGCATGTGTGTGTACATGTGTGAGATGTGTCAGGTCTGATCCCAGAGGAGCCTGGTCTGATCCACTCTGACAATGCCATCAGAAAGCCCCCAAATCTATGCGTCCCCATGGTCATGTTCAAGCTACCATTGCATTCCCCAGGAAACGGGGACTTACTCCATCTTCCAAGCTGCCCTGCCTGCAGCTAGCACAGCCCTCTCTACCTCTGACCCTGAGCTCACTGCAGAGGCATGTGCATGGACGGAGAGGCAAGAGTGGACAGAAAGGTTGGCAGAGACCTACAACAGATGAGGCAGACAGAGGCTCCAATGGAAGATAGATATATGGTAGATAATAAGTGGAGAGACAGATGAGAGGTGACAGATATATAGATGGAAGAATAAACAGACAAACAGTCACATAGTTATAGAGACAGATGAGCATATACATACATAGATACATAGAGACAGAGAGCACTGAGGGTAGGGGGCTCAGACTTTACATTTGGCTCCCAGTACGCCTGGGCCTTCAAGCGTAGAGACTCACATATAGACTGAAGCCTCCAGAGCAGAGTTATGTGCTAACTAGCAAGGATGTGTGACCTGGGGCAAGTCTCTACCTCTCTCAGGCTTAATTCACTCACCTGCTAAGCTTCCTGCCTGTGGGAGTTAGGAGGTAGGGAATCGTGGAAGCCTGAAAAGCACCCATATGTGATGGAGCTGGCAGGGGAAAGCTGCTCACTGAGACGTAACTGCCTCACCTGCCGTCTTTGGCAGCTCCTATCTGAGGTGAGGAACACTCAGCTCTGCCTCCCTTTGGCACCTGGAGCTGACACTTGTCCTCCTGGCTGCCCTGCCTCCTTCCTAATGTGTCCGTCAGAGTGAGGCTGATGAAGTGAATGTGCTCGGGGGCCCCTAAGCTAATCTGTCCAATGCTCCTCTCCCTGCCTCGGTGGATCCCACCCAGGGCTGATCTCAAAGGCCGCTGGTGACGTCAGGCCAGGCCTGGAGCCGACAGGCTTCCCACGTGTGCCTGGAGGAGACTGCTGGTATAGCTAGCTCCCTGTCTACCACATAAGCACTTACGGGTGGGGTATCTCTCGTGGCGGCAGGCAAGGCGGAAGTCCTCCTCTTCACTCACATCCCCCTTCTCAATCCTGGAAAGAAACAAAAGACAACCCCAAGGCTGGAATGAGAAGGCCGGCAGAGCAGAGGGTACCCAGGGCTGGAGAAGCACCGTGACAACTTTCAAAGTAGCTTTCTACCTGTTGTCTGCACCCTGAGTGAGATAGGGGCACCACTTTCCCCATCTATGGAAAAGAAACGGAGGTATTCACGGGACAATTGGGATGCAAAGCAATCAGCAAACATACACACGGCCAGGGCTTGCACACACACACACACACACACACACACACACACACACACACACACACACACACACACACACACACGAAGGGCAGTAGAAGAGGAAGAAAATAGAGAGGGAAGGAAAGAGGGAGACAGGGACAAAGGGGGATGTGCTGCACACGTACATAAATAAAATTAATTCCTGTCAGAAGGTTGCTTGTGCCAGCCCAGTGGGTCAACTTGGCTATTGCTAGAAGTTACCCATTAGGAGTTTTAAACCAGGCTGGAGAGATGGCTCAGTAGTTAAGAGCACCAACTCCTCTTTCAAAGGTCCTGAGTTCAAATCCCAGCAATCACTTGGTGGTTCACGACCATCTGCAATGAGATCTGACGCCCTCTTCTGGAGTGTCTGAAGACAGCTACAGTGTATTTACATATAAATTTTTTAAAAAAAGGAGTTTTAAACCCCATGTGGGTCTTCTTTCCTCATATTGTGTCAGCTTCTGGGCTTTAGTTCTTGAATCATCTATAGAGGTGCACTGGTGGTTGTCATTACTAACAGCAGAAGCCACGATGTGGTGGCTGCTATTACTAATACAGCAACGACAACCACTGCATCCACCAAACACATAAGGAAAATGAGGTAAAAGGGAGCTGGGAGCTACAGAGTCTCACTGTCACTGTCACTATCACTGTCTCTGCTGAGGTCCACAGTTCATCCCACCCCAGTGTCCCAGATCTTCAGATGTCCAAAGTCTCACTTGGATCCTGTGTTTTCCTGTTGGAAGCAGACACTCAGCCCCAGAAGGCTGCAGAAGGGTGGTCAGCTGCCACCCAGACCCACTTTAAGCTCAGCCCTTCTCTTTAAGGTATTAGCTCTGCCACAGCCCTGCAGAGCCAGCAAATATGGACCTGCACTGGAGAATCTGCCAGAACTCACTCTACACAGAAACTGGCAGTGGAGGAGGCTGAGACAGGGGCATCATGAGTTTGAAAGCAAGACCCTGTCTCAACAAAAGTTAAGAGGAGAAAAGAGAAAAGCAAAGGCAGTGGTGGGGGTGGGGTGGGGGGGGTTGGGGGGGAGTGCTGAATCCCAGCAGTGGTAGGCCTTGGTCTGGTTTGTTGGGTCAGATGTCTTCTCATGTTCCCAGCCTCTGCTGGTCACCACACGGTAGCTTCCAACCTGACTACTCCTGGCCACGACATCCCCCAGGGACATCAAGCTCTTGTTTGAAAACAGCTGCAAATGTCACGAGGTGATTTGAGCAGAAATTTCTTGGGAAGTAATTTTGCTTTGTGTGAGCTATCACAAGAGATCCAGAAAGTGTCCTAATGGCTAACTTCTAGCAATAGCCAAGTTGACCCACTGGGCTGGCACAAGCAACCTTCCGACAGGGGCTTGGCAGAACCCACATTCTGATGGGTGGCAGGTGGGAACAGGGACATTGAATGTGGCACGTGTACCTTCCGGAGCCTCAGGTTCTCCTGAGTTGTGGTTCCACCTTGTACTGGCTGCTTAGGTCTGTATATGTCTCCCATGTCCCCTGTCTCAATTCCTCCATCCAGTGGGTGGGCATGTATTACCTGCTGCTTAACGCTGTATGTGGCTAGCACCAGGCAAACTCATCCACTTCCATCGCCATTTGCCTTCTTTATTCCCATAGCAGACAGTCTTCTCATCTTTGGCAACACACCCAGTGTCACCACGAAGCTCCAGTTACAGAGAGGTGCTCCTTTGCTGCATCCGCCCGTGTGCCCTTCTTCCATCCCAGTTAGCTTTCTTGATGACTGGCACTGAACTTGAGATCCTCCTGTCTCAAGCCTCCTCTGCCTTGCCTGAACCAACAGTCATGTTTTGAAGGATGAAGAGGAAAGACTTTGAGCTGTCTGTGCTCTGGTGCAGCCAGGGTCAGTGGACTGACTCACCGATAGTTACAGCACTGAAGCCACGGACTTGCTCTACCAGGCCCAAGGGCAGTCATGGTTAAAGCTGAGAGCAGTGTCCAGAAAGCAAAAGAGCCACAGAGGAGGGTGGCAGTGCAGAGGTGAACAATAACTGAACAATAACACCTGGCTCTCAGAGACGGAGAAGAAACGAGGACACAGTAGACCTCTGCAGGACTCATGAGTCTTCTCATATGGTTAGATGGGCTACAGCCAAATGGGGTCAAGTTGGGCAAGGTGGGAAGGGACCCATCATCAGCTTTGCCTCATTCCCTGCATGGCCTCCATTGCACAATATCCCTATCAGAACCATCCTCAAAGCCATCCTCCCTTCCCTGACCCCAGGCTAATTGTCTCCAGCCACTGCTGGCACTATCTGACTCTGTGCTTCCTGTGAGAAAGGATTTCTTCCTCTCCATTTTCAGTATGCACCCCTGCACATGCATACCACATAGGCTCAAACTCCCACCAGCATCAGCTAGAGAGCCTGTACCGCCGCCATTTCTGTTCTGAAGATGTTTGCAAACAGAAATGAATAACTTCATGCTGACAAACCAAAAGAGAGCTCCCCTCTCTCTTACACACACACACACACACACACACACAAAACACCATCAGAATAACAGGAACTAACAATCAGTGGTAATATCTCTCCATTCCCCCCAGTGAAAAGACATAAGCTAACAGAGTGGATGCATAAACAGGATCCATCAGTCTGCTGCATACAAGAAACACAACTCAGCAACAAAGATAGACACTCCGAGTAAAAGGCTAGAAAAAAGTTTTCCAAGCAAATGGATCCATGGAACAAGCTGGAGTAGGTATCCTAATATCTAATAAAATAGACTTACAACCAAAAATAATCAAAAGAGATAGGGAAGGACACTTCATACTCATTGAAGTACAAATCCTCCAAGATGATGTCTCAATTCTGAACACTTTAGGTAGTCCCTGCCCAACTGCTGACCCTTGCTGGCCACATTGCCTACTGGGATCCTGAGGATGGATATCTGCTCTGCTTCACAGCCCAATGTTTCCCAAACTTAATGGGCACAGGTATCACTCAAAACCACAATTATGTAGACTCTGAGAGTCCACTAGATTATGCTTTTCTCACAGGCTCCATGGAGGCTAATACAGTAGGTTGTAAATCCCAGTTGAATCTCAGAACAACTGCTAAGCCTGGGTCTCCTGGCTTTTCTATAATGTAGGACCTGCAGGAGGGGAGCCATGGCTCAAGACCTTCCCACAACTGTTTCTCTGCCCAACTAGTTGGTAGGAAGAAGCTGAGGAGTTCAGGAAGTAGCCATTTCTTCCAGACGTTGCTTCCAAATGTTCCTCTCACACTCCATCATTTCCTACCCTATGGACTGCCCCCCTATGGACTACCCCCCATGGACGCCCCGCCCCCTGCTCTCTGTTGTCCCTTCCAATGCTGGTGTGGATCCGCAGTGTCAATTGGAGCAGTTCGAGGGTGTTGTGATCTTCTGGGCACCAATCTCTAAATCCTGGGGGACACACTCCTCCCAGGAATAACAATTTCAAAGGACTCCAACCTGGAGCGGTGCCCTGCAAGGAGCCCTGAGAAGTCCCATCAAGGCTTCCTCGAAGACAGACCTGAGACTCAGAAGTTACAGATCCAGAAGACAGCCTCAGAGGACAGAAAACACATTGATTTTAAATGGTCAATTTAGAAAGGGATGAAGGATAGAATTAAAAGGAATACAAGAAATAAATGACCTGTAGATGGTAAATGAAGATTCCACAACATCCCACCAAAAGGGCAGTTCCAAGAGAAGGAGAGCATGATGGGTCTTAAAGATATTTTATTTTCGAATTTTTTCCCTTTCTTTTGCATGATGAGTCATTTGGAATATATCAGGAAAGAGCAGTTCCTCACCACATTCAGTTCTGGCCTGGTCTTGAGGAGTACTTTATTTTGTCTCTATTTCTGCAAAGAGGCATGCAGACATCTTGTGAATGGCAAGGGTGGAAATACATGAAGTCTCCAGCATTAGTCCCCTCAGAATGCCAATCTTCCATGCCTCCTTCAGAGTGTCCACAGGCTTCCTCCTATTGCAAAGACCGATGGACACTAAGACCTCCTGATTCGTAAGAGAAGACACTTCCACCGTCCTGAGGGCTGCTCCCATGGGAAAGGAGCACAGCCAGCCATGGCACAAGCCATGATGCCTTGGTATGATTATGTGCTTATGCTTGGACACCCAGAGTGCAAACAGATCAGAAACACCGGGGCAGACAAAGATTGAGGCAGAACACAGGGCAAGGCTGGGATGTTCCCATGATGCCCTGGGAGCCAAGGAAGCCCCATCAGCACTCTGGATGGAGAGGAGGGGCCATTATCCTGGTCACAACAGAGTGTTGCTGAGCAATGGCTACTGGGAGTCAAAAATGGAACAGGTGGGGAGATGGGCGGGTTCACCCAGGTGAGTATGAGGCAACCAAGGGTGGAGGCAGGAAGAGTGGACTACAGCTATCCCCACTTATCTACTAGAGGTGGCCTGAGACCCCAGTGGGTCCTGAAGCCCAGGGATGTGCCAAATCCTATACAATAAACTGTTTTCCCTCCGTATACACCCATGAAAAACTTAATTCATAACTCAGGCACAGTGAGAGATCAACTTTAAGAACGGGTAATAATAACACATTAAAAATTTTATTTTGAGACACAGTCTCATTATGTAGCCCAGGCTAACCTTGAACCCACAGTCTTCCTGCCTTTGTCTCCCAATGCTGAGATTATAGGTTTGTGCCTAGCTAAAAATAAAAACACTTAGAACAACAAGAAACGAGAAATAAGGTAACACTATTTAAAACTTGGGCCAAATCTTTAATTCCAGCTTTCAGAAGGTAGAAGCAGATGGATCTCTGTGTGTTTAAGCTAGCCTGGTTTATATAGAAGAGTTCCAAGCTAGCCAGGGCTGCATAGTGAAATGCTGTTGTGTATGTGTGTGTGTGGGGGGGGGGAAGCAATATTTAAAATTAATGATTTTCTGGCTTCTGTAACTTCCCATGTTTCATGGGTCCCTGAAGGTGCAGAGGTGGCACATGGGTAAAGAAGTGGAACTATTTGAGAAGGAACAGAAGGATTATAGGGTGTGGCCTTGCTGGAGGAAGTGTGCCACTGGGGGTGGGATTGGTGGTTTCAAAGATCCCAAGTCAGGCCCAGTGCCTCTGTCTGCTGCCTGTGGATCAGTATGTAGCTCTTGGATCCTGCTCCAGCACCATGCTCCTTGCTGTGATGATAACAGGCTAAGCCTCTGAAACTGTAAGTCAGCCCCCAATTAGACACTTTTGTATAAGAGTTGCCTTGGTCATGCTGTCTCTTCACAGAAATAAACAGAGACTAAGGCAGAGGTCTAGTTTGGTTGTGATGAGAATTCACTAGTCTTGGGGTAAGAAGAGCTGTGGGACCAGGGACCCTGTTTTCACCAGCTTGAACACCTAGAAACATGCAATTGGGACAGAGAAGCAAGTAAACTGGCCTGGGTTTGGAGAGCAAGTATGTGAGTGAGTCTGGCCATGCTGATGGGCAGTCACTTCTAGATGCTGCAATAGGACGTGTAGCTGCATCAAGGAGTGGGCTTCTGAGTTGTGGGTGTCCCCAGCCATGTGGTCACTGAGGGAAGAAGAGGAGGGCTCCCTGACCTAAGGAAGCATGGGAACCCAGCAATACCAAAGAGAGGAAGGAGGGTAGGAAACGAAGAAGACAGTCGCCCATGTCCACGCTCTGGGTGATCTCTGTGGGTGGTCAGTTCTGCCTCAGTTACTGCACTGCTGGGTTTCAAAGAGTCCTACAGATACCCTGCAAGTGGAAAGGGCAGAAATCACCCCTGGGAAAGCATCAGGAAGAGTAACAGGGGAACAGTTGACTGGAGTTGCCTGACGCGGGAGCTACAGAACCAGGGCAGCAGATCTCGAAAGCCAGGACTGGGCAGTCATGTTAGAGTGTGTTGCACTCGCTTCTGAGAGTGCCTTAGTGGGTTGAGGAAGGTCTGGGAGACAGATTGGCGTGGGTAGTGTCATGAGTGGGAAGTGAGGATGGGAGAGAGGCCTTCCACGCAGCCTGGGAGCAGGCAGAAGAAGGGATTGTGGTGCTGGGGTGGACTCAGAACACCCTTTGGGGCTGAAGAGATGTTTGGCCACTGAGCAGGCAGAGGTACCCTTCACCATGCAGGAATGACAATGTCCCATGTAGGTCCCTGACATGCAGGGCAATCTTGCTTTGTGACCGTCTGAGAGCTGGCTTCAGGAAAGGACTTTTGCAATGGTTTCTACTCCATGTGACACAGGGAAAGGAGACTCACTCAATGTGGCCACATTGAGAAGAGGAACTAACACAGAAAAAATGGTGACCCCCAACCCCCAAACAACCATCTTTGAAGCCCTGGAAGGAGGTTTGGTTTAAATAGAGGATAAGATGTGTCCATAGGTAAGCAGTTCTGGTCAATGTGTCATCTGTCTGTCCATCACTGTGTGGGCTCTGGTCTGGTCTGGTCTGGCCTGGTATGGTCTGGTCTGGTCTGGTCTGGTCTACAAGGTGTCTTATAAGCCTTCAGTACTCCATGAAATCTCTCCCTGGGAGACGAGCCGCTCCCTGGAAGCAGCAGACTTCAGCATAAGATTCCCAGGAACTCCAATTCCTTGGGGCCCACTGTTTTAGTAGTCAGGTAGATCAAAGGAGAGACCCAGAGTCCCCCTTCAGAGTCTCTACTCTTCTGCTAGGATGCTTACAAGGACAGAAAACGCCGGTTTGAAGGATGCCCCTCTTCATAAGGGGGTAGTATTATTCTCCCTGTGCAGAGGGAGATCTCAGAAGGCTAGTTGAGAGCAAGAGAGGATGCTCCTACTAAATCTCCTGTCACCGTGTGACAGTGCTGGGAAGTAGGACATACTCCCCAGCCAGACAACAGGACTCCCCAGAGGTGAAGCAACTTGGTGAGGGTACTCACGCCCCCAGGGCCATTCTACTTGTTTTCTCATATATGTACTCACACATATATACTGTATATGTGTACATATATGTATATGTGTATGTGTATGGATATTTGCAGTACTAATGATTAAGCCTATGCCATTTATGTATTCATTTATTTATTCATTCATTCATCGTTTGTTTTTTTGGTTTTTTTGAGACAGGGTTTCTCTGTATAGCCCTAGCTGTCCTGGAACTCACTCTGTAGACCAGGCTGGCCTTGAACTCAGAAATCTGCCTGTCTCTGCCTCCCGAGTGCTGGGATTAAAGGCGTGCGCCACCACGCCCGGCTCATTCATTCATTTTTTGAGATAGGGTCTCACTATGTAGACCAGGCTGGCCTCAAACTTGCAGAGATCCATCTACCTCTGCATCCCAAATGCTGGGGCTAAAGCATCTGCTATCACATCCAGCACCCTCTTTTTAAAATTTTTAATTTATTTATTCTTTTCTTTTTTTTTTTTAAGTCAGAGTCTCACTAAGTTGCCCCTGAACTTACTCTGTAGGCCAGGCAGGCTTTGAACTTGCCATTCTCACTCCCACAATTTCTGCCACCAAGCACAGCTCCAGACTCAACTCAAAGTCTGATTCTACAAGGACTCAGGGCTCGGTTGCAGGCAGTGAGCTAGAAGACTGCCATGGGAAACCCCGGCTGACCTGCTGCTAATTAACAATGCTGGTGCTGCAGAGCCCTTGTGGATCCAGGGGCTGGGCCAGGCTGCAGAGCAAGAGTGAGCTCCCTTCAGAGAAAAGGGCTGACACAGACACAGCGAGCAGAGTGAGCTGCACACGTCGAGCCAAGCTGTGCCGTGAGTCATCAGAACAGCCAAGAAACAGGAGGGAAGCGGGTGGCAGGAGGCCACCCGAGTGGGAGTGTCCTCCCAAGCAGCTCTGGGCTCCTGGCTCCTCAGAGGCTGCCTCACCCACAGGGAGGCAGGCTGCTTGGTCAGTGTGGCAGAGTTCTCTCCAGGGTCTGACCCAACAGGTCTTATTTTCTCTCACATGCTGTTAAACCAGATCTGAGCATTTAAGTATTCAAGAGAACCCCTGACCTGCAAACATGTGCCTACCTTCAGCAGTTCCCACCCACTCCCCAGAAGGCCAGTTACAACTTCCTCCTTGGGGACAGCTGGCAGCAAGACAGTGGGACTCTAGAATCCTAGAGGCTTCATAGACTTGGAACATATCACTCCCAGTTGCCAGTTTTCGGGGGCTGGGTCAGCCAGCCTGGTGGTATGACCTGCCCTTTCCCATGAGAATGCTATGTGTTAACACATGTGCAATACATGTGTGTACATGTACACACCCACACACACCCACAATGTTTCAAAGCCCCCAGCCACTCAGAACCTGCCTAACAGCCCCTCACACCTTTGAAGGACCTTTGTTGAGAAAATTCCAAAAGGACTTGGGTGAGAGTGGGAACAAAGTAGGGAAGAGACAGTCCAGGCCAATCTGCCCAACAGCTTCCCAGAGCAGCAGTGTGTTCCCAGAGCCCAGGAGGATGGATAGGGTGGGGTGTAGACTCCTCTCTTGATGGTGGCAATGGTGGAGTGGGGACCAACACTCTGCTGTGGTGAGCCGGGTGCTCACACTTCCCGGCCTGCGTGCGCCTGCCAAGGGACCTGGATTCTCTTTATGTGCAGAAGACACAGGCCCAGAGTTGTTTGCTGCCTGGAGCCAAGTCACACAGCAGCGAAGAGCCAGGTCAGACCACAGCACCCTCTGCTTCCCAGCGGCTCTCCTGAGCGTCTCTCAGCTGCCCTGCAAAAGCCATGCAACAAAGCCACATGCACCGAGCTGCTTGTAGGCAAAGAGCAAGGGGGGGTGGGGGGAGGAAGAAAATAGAACAGAGCAGCAGGGCTGAAACATTCTCCTCAGAGGGAAGGGAAATCAAATTTGATGAACCTCTGCATAATGTTAAGTTATGAATGTGCAAAGTGATATTCCGCACGTATGCCGGGAAGCACTCATCACGAGCCTGAGCAGTTCATGGCTTCAGGAACTGGGGCTTGATGAGAAGCTGCTGCCAGGGTGGGGTATGCATGGTCTGAACTGCTCCCTTCGCAGCGCAGGGTGCAATTTCCCCAGTTGGATCACATGGAAGTATAACACGCGGTTGTAGTGTTAATGGGGTGCGGTGGGGGGGGGGCTTCAGGCTATTCACCACAGCTTTAAGTACTGAGGGTTGCCCACCTCGGGTCCTGGCTACTGATGCTGAGCCAGGACAAGCTCTTGAGCATGCTGGGAATGAATGGCCTCCTTTCTGCCTGGACACTGTCTGCAGATAAGGAGACTGGAGTGAAATTCCAGGCAGCAGCATCCAGGGCTGTCAAGGATAACCAGGTGGCCAGGAAAGTACCTCATGAGTTCCCACTCGGTTTCTGGCACAACTCTGGAGACCAGGTGACACTAACCCCAGCATTAAGTATGCAAGGCACACATGCAGAAAAGTGACCAGGAAGAGGGGTGAACTGATGTGTACCCCAGGGGGAGTACCACAGATGCAAAACCCCGGAATAGGGCAGTCTTGGAGCACCTGTGGCGGAAGGGATGAGGCAGAGAAAAGACCAAGTCAGAGAAAGGTCTGGAATAATCATGCAGGAACCCATCCTCCACTCCATGTGGCTAGCATACATGGTCTGCCTCTAAAGATCTCTCTGGCCCAGTCGACTTCCCTCTACTCCCCCACATACCCTGAGGGTGTGCTCCTGGGGCTGCTCAGCCCCACCCACCGGGAGTAGTGCATTTTCCTATTCCTCAGCCCCCTCTCCCCACACCCAAGGACAGGGGACAGGGTGTATCAGTAAGGTGGCTTCAAGAAACACAGGAGGGAAGAAAGGGGACAGGGAGGCAAGGATCAGGAAAGGTGTGCTCGTGGCAGGCTCCCACTCAGGGCTTAGCTTCCACAGAGAGCAAGCTCAGTGTAGTTACTCCTGTGAGTAGGAAGCCTGGACCTCCTTCCACCACTGCTGACAGCATCCAGCATCCTGGACATTCTAGAAAGCACCATGCCTTTGAGAAGGCTGACTCCTGAATCAGAGCCCCCCACATCTGCAGTAAAAGCCCCCGACGCCCCCTCATACACTGTGAACACTGGGCAGATCTGCCCATAGTTTCAGGACGCCCGTGTGGACACAAGCAGATCCCTGAGTTTGATGCTGAGTCTGCTTCCTCCTATCAAGTGTCCTGATTCTTGGGGACATGGCCAGCTCTGAATAGACTCAGAGTCTGAACTGCACAGACTTGAGCCCATCTCCTCCTTACTGTGCAGTTTTAAATAAGGATCTTCGCATCTCTGTCTCATCTTTCTCATCTATCAAAGGAAGCTAGCGGTGCCCAGTAGCATATTCATGCATGCTGTTAGGTGCCCAGACACAGGGCCTGCTACAGCTACGTGAGACAGCCATAGCCGGATGGATGTCTGGGATTCCACTCAATGGACAGTGACGTGGGCTGTGGTGAAGCTCACTGGGAGAATAGTATTAGCTAGCATACACGCGACCTTGGGTTCCATTCCTGGCACTGGGAGGAAACAGAAACACCCAGGGTAGACACTGGGAGTGGAGACCCCAGGCCCATATCAGCAATTCTTAGACTCCTACAGACTCCTACATCCCACTCAGGCAGGATGGTCTCTGTATGGTCAGGATGTGAGGCACTTCTGTCCCAGCTTCTGCTGTCAACAGGTACCCTCAACCTAGGAGGAAGACAGTTCTGAGGGAAGCACTGGCCCTGACTGGGCAGGGTCACTTCCTGAGCATGCAGTAGTGAGAACAGCACCTCCCGTGGCCCAGAAGAGAGTCCAGCAGACAAAGCTGGGCAGGGTGGCATTAGACTGTAGCCAGCCTACCGGAATGACTTTGGATGGAGCTAGGAAATAAGAGGAAAGAACAAGGTGGGCTCAGAACCACTGAACTGAGGCTGGGCGGGGGGGGGGGTCGAGGGGGGCCCAATTCACCCTCTACCCATCTGCCTCCTATCCTGCCATGTATTCCTCCCTCCATGAATCAATCCATCTGACTCATCTACCCATTTGCCTTTCTACTTATCCACCTACCTAGCTATCCACCCACCCAATCACTTACTAATCCAATCGCTCAATTATCCATATTCATCCAACCACTTACCTATCCATCTATCCATCCTCCCATTCATCTGTGTATCTCCGCAACCCTTACCTATATATCCATTCATCTACTCAACTACCAACTCCCTTATCTACCTACCCATTCATGTATCTCATATACTCATCTATCTATCCATCTGCTATCCAGTCATCCATCCATTCACCTACTTATCCATATCTAACCTTTCAACTGCCCGTCTATACATCAAAGCACTTACCTATCATCCATCCATCCACCCACCCATCCACCCATCCATCCATCCATCCATCCATCCATCCATCCGTCTCTCAATGTACCCACTTATCTATCTAGCTACCCATAAACTATTTGTTGCCACCTACATTGTTTCCAGATCACTTCTGAAGACACAGGTGATTAGGTGTTGTCCCTGACCTTGAAAAGTCACCAACTTCTGGTGACCACCACCAATCCTACTGCTGAATCCCTTCTCACAGCACCTTTCAGCCTTCTTCTGTTTGCAGTTGAAGTAGCCTGGGGATGAATGGCTACCACTCACATGTTATTCCCTTTTTGAGCTTTCCATAATCGGGTCATATAAGTTCTGAGCAATCTTATGTCCCAGAAATCCAAAAGTCCATACTCTATCTTACCCAGTGTGTCCCACCTTCAGGATCACCTTAATCAGACCATTTGTTCCAGTATTGATCAAGATCTTTGGATTACTGAGGTTAGACCTTGGGCTTTAAACTCCTAGTACTGGCCAGAGGGGACCATGTGTGCACTGACCTCTCCCGGAAGTATTTGATGGCCTCAGGGTCTATGAACGTTGGCTCCTCCCGGTATCCTTGCTCAAAGACCTTGCGCTTATGCCGGAACTCAATGACTGTCTTGGTATAGGAGTTGAGCGTAGTGACGGAGGCTGCCATGCAGCAGGTAAATGAACCCCAGGCCAAGCTGTCAAGAGAGAGAGAGAGAGAGAGAGAGAGAGAGAGAGAGAGAGAGAGAGTCCACAGTGAGGGTGGGCATGGACAAGGAGCCTCATCCAGGCACTATTTGTCTACTTAGCATAGCTACAGGCCCTAAGACTTGGTTCCCACTCCATGTTGATCTGGAAGAATGACAGTGGTCTTCACATCTACTTAGCCATTACTGTGACAGAGCATCAGGAAGGAACAGTTATCCAGGATGCAGTGATGACAACACTGGTCCTGGGAAGATGAAGTCCTGGCTAGAGGACGTCCTGGGAGAAGAGAACAGTACATGCAAAGCTACGGAGGCATGAGGTAGCAGAGTCCATGAGCACACGGTGGGAGGCAGGGATGCTAGAGTGGGGATGCCTAAAGATGCTGAAGTTGACTCTGGAGGAGGCAGGCATGTTGAACATGAGGGTTACAGTAACCTTTGCTCCCATATACCCTGGGAAAATACCTTTGACCTCTGTGCCTTGTGCTCCTCACAGCCAGTCTTGTGAATGGAACTAAGGCAGATGGTTCTTGAATATACCAACAAGCCTTGGTCCAGCATGTGGAGGCACTCAGGAAAGGCTCGCTGTCATTACTGTCACTACCTGGAAAGGTGTTCTTACTCCTGCTTCTTTGTGATTCAGGATATAGGCACTCCCACTGGACGATGAAGTTCTGATGTCCCTCTTGGCTGTCTACCCTCTGTCTCTCTGCCTGTACCTCCTGTAGCTGGACTGCTTGGCTTCCCTACCTGATGAGTGCACTGAACTCACCCCCAAACCAGACTCAGTTCTGGAAATGGTCTCCTGCCTGATTCTTCTGATCTGGATTGTACACTCACACTTAGTGCCAGGAGTTGGGAGCCCACCTGGCTCCAGTCCCACTGGTCTGATTTCCTCCAGGTGGATGAATCCCTTCTGATCGCAGTTTATGGGCTCGTGTCTGCTCTGCCAGCACCACGGTACCTGAGAGTTCCAGGCTGTCGCCTGCCAACAGCTCACCTGTGGTCTCTCTTGACAACAGCCTGAGTGAACTCCAGAAGGAGAAGAAAGGAAAGGCCTGTGGATTCAGCCTTTCTCAAATGGATCTTCAATAATCACCTATTTCCAGCCATGCCTAACCCACTAATAGGTTCCTCACATCTGTTAGAGCTGATTTAGATTTTCTAGGAGCCTGGGGTGTCTATAATAGACATTTTTAAGGTGTCAGCCTCTCTAAGGATTTCCAGACCCATGAATGTGTGCAATGTGTCACACACACACACACACAGGGGGGGGATGACTGCACCAGGGTTGTGGCCAAAGCTGATCTAATCAAGTGCTCTCTCCTGAGCAATGGAGCTAAGATGCCAGCTATGTCAGGGATGTCTCCTGATGAAAGCTCACAACCTGAGGTGGGAGAATGAAGAAGTAAGCTTGTTTGGAGAATTCTTCAGTGTTAATTTAACTTGCCCAGCATCCATTCCTGCCTCTGGTAATGGTACTTCCATCCTCCCAGGGCCATAGCTTGTGAGGACCTGGCCTGCCTTTAGCCTCTAGGGGTGAACCCCCGACTAGGCCTGGGCAATTCAAGTGCTGCTTTCGGTTGTCTCAGCCTTTAGGGATGGGCCCATGGTCTAGGTCTGGACATGGAGACACCCTCTCAAAAGCTGTAGAGAAGAAGAGCCTGTATCTCTCCTGGGTGACTGAGCTGGTAAGCTGTCTATCTGTAACTGCTGGGGACAGTCTTGTCACTTCCCAACCTGAGACTTAAGCTGGCCCAGGAGAAAGCAGAGGCAGTAATGAGCTGCCTCTGTTGTCCTTGAACCTGTCCCTCTTGGGAACCCAGATCCTTTTCTTTGGAATTTTTTTTTTTCTCATCAGCCATTTCATATTGGTTTTCTGACACAGGTGACAAAAATTCTTGTTTACTTATCTATAGAAATACCTTTTTTCACATAAGTTCATTTTAGACAGGGAGGATCCAAACCTATATGGATGGAGCCAAGGCTATAGGGATGGAGCCTAAGCTGTAGGAATAGAGCCTTGACTGTAGGGATGGACCCTAGGCTGTAGTGATGGAGCCAAGGCTATAGGGATGGAGCCTAAGCTGTAGGGATTGAGCCCTGGCTGTAGGGATGGAGTCAAGGCTGTAGGGATGGAGCCTAGGGTGTTAGGATAGAACTTAGGCTATAGAGAGGGAACAGAGGCTTCAGGGATAGAGCTGAAGCAGACAGAAATTGACGGGCAGACACAAAGGCAGCTGACCTGTAGGCTATGTCCATACACCATCTGCTGTTCATGTAGGACATTCATTCAAAGACAGTGTTCCCTGAGCTAGCCTAGTGTTGCACATTCCAGCCACCACCCACCCTCTTTGTTCCCAAAACACCAAAGCCCCTGCCCCACCCAGTCCTCCCTCCTGTCCAAGATTTCCCCAGGCCTCCAGCCCAGCTGTGTCCTCGCCTCCAGTGTCACCTCCTCAGTCCCCTCTCTCACCATCTCTACTAAGCCTCAGTCCTCACCACACCCTACATACAGTCTTCTTGGAACCTTTCTCCTCCTTTAATAATTCTTTGATTTTAAATTAATTTAAAAAATGAGATACTTATAGATTCAAATGAAGCTCTTATTCTCACATAGAGAGATGGGAAGAGTCATACCATCTTTAGCCAGTTTCCAGCAGTTACAACACATCACAAGATGAGTGCAATTATGGTGCAGTATCAGGACCAAGGTTCTCACCACTCATAATCAAACTACACTGCACAGTGGATCCCTCCTCTTGCCATTTTATAGCCTCATCCACTTCTTTCCTGACCTCCTCAGGTCCTCGGCAACCACTAATCTGTTCTTCATTTCTAGAATCTTGACATTTCCAGCGTTTGATATAGGTGGAATCATACCACCTGCGTGTCCCGGCTGGCTGTTTTCACTTAGCAGTTCTCTGGAGAATGACTCAAATTGTATCCATCAATAGTTTTCTTCTTTGGTGCTGAGATGTGTGTGTGTCTCCACAGCCCACCAGCATTCAATTGGGTCAGTATGTGTTATTTTAGCTGGTCTAAGAGTCCTAGCTCATCATGGTTTTAAATGCGTTTCCTAATGGCTAAAGGTTTTGAATTTTTCGTCTGCCTGTTTGCAGGCTCTGTATCCCTGCTCCAGAGTTCACTTATTAATGGGGGTTTTTGTTGTTCTTGCTGCCCTCATAGTTTTCAGAGTTCACTTCCTTAGATATACTGGGTGGATTAGTTCCTATTATGTGGCTGTGGTAAGACACCATGACCAAAGGCAACTTAAGGAAGGGCTTATTGGGGCTTAGGTTTCAGAGGGTTGAGTCTATCGTGGCAGAGTGGAGGCATAGCAGCAAGCAGCAGGCCTAGGAGGCTGAGCGCTCACACCCTCAACAATAAGCACAGAGCAGAAAGAGGACCTGGAAGTGGGGTGGAGATAACTAACCCCAAAGCCAGTGATAGAACCTCGAGCAAGGCTGCACCACATAAGCCCCAAACAGCTCCACCATCTGGGGACCAAGTGTTCAAATTACCCAAGCCTATAGGGGGGCATCTCTCTTTCAAAACACCACATCAGATGTTAGCCCTTTGTCAGATGTGTGGATTAAAGACACTCATAGTTATAGCATGTCTTGCCAGCCTCTTAATAGGCTGGCTGATTGATTGATTTTTTTTCCCTTTTATGCTTCTGAAGTGAAATCGAAGAAAACATCTGTTAAGTCTTCGTTCCCAAAGGCTTTCCTCCTATATTTTTCTAAAACTTTTATAATGTTACATCTTATGCTTAGGCCTGTGACCTGTTTAATGCAGAATTTAAATGAATTTTGGTTTTCTGTTATGAGTGTCCAATAACTCCAGCACCATTTGTGGAGAACATTGCTCTCATTCCACTGAACTATCTCTTTTGTCAAAAATAGCAGCAATTGTCAAAAAGCAGGCATTTGTTTGAGTCTGCTCTTGGATCCCTGTTTTCTGGCCCATTGATGGATGTGTTTACCTCCCCACACACCTGGAGACACACACACACACACACCAGTCTAGGTTACTGTTGCTCTAATAGGTCTTGAAATTGGGTAGACTGAATCACCCTACTTCCTCCTTCTTTAAACATTTTTTTCTTAGCTCTTCTACTTTGTTCGCATGTCCATCTGCATTTTAAAATATGTGTATTTGTATAAGTCTTGTTGAAATTTCGATAAGAATCATATTTAACCTGTATTCTACTTTGAGAACTGCTATGGACTTCATGTCGAGGGTTTTGATCCATGAACATGGTCTACTATCAAGGCCAGTGATTTCTTTCATTGGAGTTTTTCAGTTATTAGCATATGAGATCTAGAAATGCTTTATTAGTCTAAAGCCTATTCATTTAATTTTTCTAGTAGAAATATAATTATATTTTAAGTTTTTGACCAAATTTTCATTGTAAGCTTATAGAAATAAAACTGACTCTGTTTTCCTCTTATGGCTGTGCTAAACTCACTGGTCCAGTCTGTAGAACGTTTGGCACATTCCTTGGGTATTTCTGCAAAGTCATTATCTGTCCATGGCTGTGGTTTGTTCCTTCCTTTCTGATCTGTATGGTGTTTATTGCCTTTTATACCTAATTGTGCTAGCCAGGGCTTCCAGTGGTGTTCTCAGTATCACAGAGATGTCCCTCAACATTATTTCAATGCTGTCTACAGACATTTATCAGCTCTTGTTATCAAGCTGAAATTCCCATTCATCTTTATTTTCTGGGAGAATTATTTAGAACATGAACTAGCCCAGGTGCTTGTTGATCTAATCATGTGACATTCCTTCTTTTGGCTGCTGATGTGGTTGATCGCACTGAGTGGGTTTCAAGTCTTCATCACTGGGTAACTTTCTTCAACATGGCTTACACTTCTCATATATTCTGGACTCCTTTCTGCCATTCTTTGGTGAAGGATTTTTGAAACTATATTCAAGATAACTATTAGTCTAACTTCACTTTCTCTCTGCACTGTCGTTGTCTGGTTTTAGTATCAGAATAACACTAACCTCATAAAATAAATTGCTAAATGTTCTCTCATCTTCTATTATCTGACAGATAATAGGTATTAATTCTTATCTAAATATTTGGCAAGATGTCCCAGTAAGATCATGTGGGCTTGGAGATTTCTTTTTGAACATTTAAAAACTATTATTTCAGTGTTCTTAGTATTACTGGAATATTCAAACGACTTCTTTCCTGCTGGGTGAGAAGTACCCATCTGTGCTTTCAGAAGAACTGCTCTGCTCCGTTCCATCCAATTGTCAAATGCACATGTCCCGAGCTGTTTGTAATATGTCCTTCTATGCTTTTGATGTCCTCGGGGTCTGTCACGGCCGTACCTCATTTTAGTTCTGAAAAAGCTAGGGTCTGTCAATTTTGTTTGTCATGTTTTTTAAAAAGCAGATTTTTTGCTTCATTGATTTTTTTTCTCCGGTTCTCTCTTTTTTTTTGGTCACCATTGTTCATTTTCAATTTTGCTGATTTCTGCTCTTATCTTTCTTTTGTTTATTTTTGGAGTTATTTTAAACCTTTTTTTTTTTCCCTACCATCTTGGCGTGCAAACTTTCATTACTGGCTTAAAACATTTTCCCTCCTTTTAAAAAGATGTGTTCATTTGTTCATTCTTGTGTGTACCTGTGTTAGTGTGTATGACTCCCTGCACACATGTGTGCAGTGGCTTATGTATGTGAGTGTGTAGACAGAGGACAGAAGGTACCAAGTATCCCTCTCTCTCTCACTCTTTGCCTGTTCCTTTGATACAGGGTCTCTACCTAAACGTGTGGCTTGTATTTTCATGGCTAGGTTGGAAGCCCTAGTGATCTTACTATCTCTGCCATATGCAGCAAGCACCCTTAGCCACTGAGCTGCCCTTCCAGTCCCAGTCTTTCTCTCTTTGATAAGGAATCATCTAATCATCCAGTGTTGTTCTTTTCCCTCTTGGCGTTACACTGATTTTGAGTTGTATTTTAGCTTTTTTCGTTTCGTGTATTTTATAGTTTTCCTTGAGGCCCTTTTGTGGCCTGTTGAGAACTTTGTTCTTAGTTTGCAACTGTTTCCTGATTTTCCTCCATCTTTGTTTGGTTTCACTGTGGCCAGAAGACATGTTATATGGCTTCCTTTTCTTTTCTTTTTTGTTTGTTTGTTTGTTTGTTTGTTTGTTTTTTGAGACAGGGTTTCTCTGTATAGCCCTGGCTGTCCTGGAACTCACTTTGTAGACCAGGCTGGCCTCGAACTCAGAAATCTGCCTGCCTCTGCCTCCCAAGTGCTGGGATTAAAGGTTTGCGCCACCACCGCCCGGCTTATTTTTTGAATACATGAGTCTGCCTCCCCAGATTCTGGGATTACAGGGATGAGCCATTGTAGTCTGGCTCGTTTTGGACATTTCTACAGAGATCTTGGGTCTTGTTTAATCCTTCTGCTTCAGCTGTCTTCCTTTGACCACATTCTGGCAAGAAAAATAAGAGCCCCATCCATGCCATCAGCTCCAGCTCTAGGATGGGAACATCCAGTCTCCTAGCTTCTCTCCAACTTCCAGAATCGTCCAACTCTGTTTACAATGGCCCACCCAAGAACTTAGCCATGTAGAGTTCATGCAGTGGGAGATGTGTCCACCCCAACTTCCTAGATGCGGCAGTCCTGCTTGTTTGTGGTTACTCCTCCCCTCACAGACCCAAATGCTTCACCTGGTTCACTGCTATGCCATGGCACCTAGAACAGAACTTGGCACACAGCAGGTACTCAATAAACAACTGTGGAATGAACAAGCAAATGAGTTAACACAGAGGAAATGTAAACAGATTAAAAACAGATAATAAACACAGTTTCCCTGGCTGCACCCTACCAATTCTTATCTTGCTGTCTTTCTC
Organism: Mus minutoides; assembly: GCA_902729485.2. Classification (NCBI taxonomy): domain Eukaryota; kingdom Metazoa; phylum Chordata; class Mammalia; order Rodentia; family Muridae; genus Mus; species Mus minutoides. Next base: position 3,893,245 of record LR749500.1, read on the forward strand.
CCACAGACTCCCAGATGCCTGCACAGGGCACAGCTTGGTGCCTCTGGGACTGGAAACTTCTGGTGTCTGCTGTTCCACTGCTGAACTGCTGCAGGGAAGTACAGGGGTGGCTGGCCTGGTTTCACAGCTAAGAGCACAGTGGACACTTGGGGACAAGAGTGAAGGTGGTGTGATGGGAGAATGTGGCTATCCACCTCCTTTATGCCCAGGAATCGCAGAGGCAATGCAGAGGTGCAGAAGCTTGCTGGAGAGCAGATTTGGAGGCACTGGTCTGCCATCAAGGCCCCGCACAGATAATAACAAAGCACTGGGAAAGGCCTCTCACAGACACCTTTAGACTGAGGACACAGGATCACTTTAGGGACAGGGCGCCATCCTCTGAGCTCAAGAGCATTAGGAGCAAAATGACCACAGGCTCTAGGGGTCTCCAAGGTCTGATCATCAGGAAACCTGTGGGCCACAACCCTTTTGCTGCCTTGATCTTACAGAAAAGAAGGCTAGAGTTTCTGCTGACTGCACAGCCTCTGGGCAGAACACCAACCAGCCCAGCAAAGTCTCTACAGTGGTCTGGGGATCCTCAGGAAATCCTCGAGTGCTGAAACAGAGGAGCCTGCTTGGGACCAGACTGAGACAGGCAAAGAGAACAGCATCCTGGAGTGTTCCTCCAAATATGGGCAGTTGGATATCTGGGTCATGTGGCACTGAGTGCAGTGGCTGAGGTTCCCTTCACGCCCCCTGTTTTTCACAGAGCATCTGCCTTGTTTGGCTACTATAAGCTGGCTACACACACACACACACACACACACACACACACACACACAGGAAATCTGTCAAGCCTGAGTGACTGCCTCAGTCATCCCGGGTGACCCCAAAGCAAGCCTCGCTTCTTCTCTTCTGTCTATGAGAGCCTCTACCAGGGGCCGCAGCTCCTGCACCTGCCCTTCACCCACAGAGTGCAACAGAGTGACCTCACACACCAAGCCTGCAGCTTCCACCTGGGTATCCTGAAATGTTTGATCATGGGACGCTGACCCTGGGTACCAGCCACCAGGCACAAGAAGCTGCCCGGCCACCAACCGATGCTAGCCAGCATTGTGCTGAGCTATCTCCAAGGTCACCTTAGTCATCTCTCAAGTAATGTGAACCAGATTGTTATGGAAGTCTCCAAGCTAGGACCAACCTGCTGAGCCTAGGTAGCCTGCAAAGCCATAGGAGGTGATGTGCAGTTTTCCTTGGACCCAGTACATGCTGAGTGGTATGCTACCCACCAACAGAGCTAAGGGGCTGTCACTCCAGAGTCCCATGAGGCAGAAATGGCCATCTCCCTTTTACAGCCGACAACACTGAGACACACAGGGGTAAGGGACTTGGCCAGAATCCACAGCTAGTAGGGGTTAGGGTCAGCCTTGAACCTGACCTAATGTCTCACTGTCAGCTACCCTCAACTCTGCCTGCTGGGCCGCTCAAAATGCATTAAGACTGGGGTAACCACACACCTAACCATGGGGATCTTCAACTGTAGCACAGGTGTCCTCCAGAGAATGCTCAGCAGCCTTGAATGCTCAATGTTCCAGGGTCTCAGACTCATGATTCCTGAAGCTGGAGGCTGGGGCTTCCTGCTTCAAACCTGGTCTCTTACACCCTGCCTGGCATGAGCCAAGGAGGCTTAGACCAGAACTGTGACAACTGCCTTCACATTCATTAAGCAAAAGAGATGGCCTTCTTTGGCCTTGGCTTCCTTTGGCCAAGGAATGAGAGATGGTTACCTATCCCTTGGGCCTCTGTGACACTGACAGTTGTGTTGGCCATAATCTGAGCCCTGTGATGGGTGGCTTTAATAAGTCCCAGGGAAGCTGTTACTATGTGGGAGACAGTGTGGGCGAAGGAGCCAGGCCCAAGGGAAACAGGGCCAGGGTCAAAACCAGCAAACTCAGCTTGGGAGCCCAGTGCTATAGTGGAATCCAGGGGCTGCTAAGTGTCCTAGGGTACAGAGAAAAATCCTAGTGCTGCATTAAAGCTGTGTGACCTAGGGCAAGTGCTCTACCCTTTCTGAGCCTTGGTTCCCACTAGGCAACAGGAAGTCACTGTCATGTCAAATCCTGGATGGCAGCAGTCTAAAAAGTCTGTGGACTTCTCTAGCTTTAGCATGGAACACCATGCCTAGAATGCCTGTCACTCATTGTAGCTGAGCACCAGACCACTGGGACTCAGATCCCTTCTGCTAACAGGGCTGTGTCTTCCCCATTCTGGTTTCTTGAGTTCCCTAAGTATTGACCCGGAGCCCTGTTGGAACTCATGGGACGTGAGCCACCACAGCTGCATCCCTGGCACCGGGGAGAACAGCTGCCCTGAGCCACAGTGCCCTCCAATGTTATCTCCAGCGTCCTTGTGGCCCTCTCCACTCCCGACCAAAGGGCTGCTCTCTGGTCCACGTGACTCGGGTAGGGCCCGTCAGGTCCTTCGCATTTCCCCAGTAATGCTAAGTAATTCGAGTAATCATTGGCTCAAGGATAGTCACTTGACTTTTGCTAAGCCAATGAGACTTTGCCAGCAAGGTCAGAAAAGGACCCACCCTACCTCCCACTTCCCATTCCCCATCTTCCCACGCTGCTCGTTGGTTTTAGGGGGCTGTAGCAGAAGCGGTGCTTGGCTGCCATCTTTGCCACCACTTTGAGGGAAACTGCTTGAGACTGAAGCTATGAGAGACAGCGGAAGAAGGAGAGAAAGACCGGGTCCTTGAGGAAATCACCACATCTCCCGGATCCAGCTGTGCCTGAAGGGGACCCTGCAGGGGCTCACACAGCATGCGGTCCACCTAGTTGCCACTGGACACTTTGGGACTCATCCCTGGCTCCAGGTTGGCCTACGTGTGCTGAGCCACAACTCCCAAGCCATTCCCCAGCTGCCATAACCACTCAGAAAAGAGACAGGACCTGTGTCCATCAGAGGAACGTTCAGGGCCTCATCTGTGCTTGTGGAGGACACACTGGCCTTGGGGGAAGTTACAGTCTCTTCGCTTAGGCTGATGGGGCAGGGTTTTTTGTTGTTGTTGTTGTTGTTGTTTGTTTGTTTGTTTGTTTGTTTCAAACCAGAACCCCAGCTGGTTGTACATGCCCACCCTGCAACCCTCACCCCTGTCCACCTCATCCTGGCTTCTGAGTAAGCACCCTTGTTTAAGGCAGCATGAGTTTCTGCCATCCACAAACCACAGGACCCTGACACATCCCTTTGTGTACCCAGCACAACTCAGACTCTGGTACCTGAAGGTCAAAGGCCACTTACCAGAAGGACCACCCATAGTCCCAGGAATGAGGTCTCCAGTCTTCAGGACCGAGGCTCACGGTGACCTGGAACACCTGTGTGTACATCATGTGTGCGACCATTCCCAGGAGACCTGCGGAGCAGAGCGGGTGTCAGGATCCAGGGAAGGACTTGTCCCATCTCTAGGACACCTCCCGCCCTCGGCCACTTGCCAGCTGAACTGCTAGGATTAGGAAAGAGCACGGAAGGGACATCATTGGGAGCAGAAGATGGGAGCCGGTGGGGTGGACCAGACGGTCCAGGCTAGCCCTTTCTAAGTTTAAGCAACAGATATATGTTAGAAACTGGTTCTGAAGGGGGCCCAAAAGGAAAACTTTGAGTCTGGGGCCATGTTGTCTGTTTTAAAAACTATTTAACTCATCCACTTGGCTGTGGGAGCTATGCTGTGACTAATGAGTTTCTCCTATAAGACCTTCTTTTTTTTTTTTTTTTTTTTGGTTTTTTGAGACAGGGTTTCTCTGTATAGTGTTGGCTGTCCTGGAACTCACTCTGTAGACCAGGCTGGCCTCGAACTCAGAAATCCGCCTGCCTCTGCCTCCCGAGTGCTGGGATTAAAGGCGTGCCCCACCACGCCCAGCTCTCTATAAGACCTTCTTAACAGTGCAGACAAAGGGCTGGTTTTGGCTTGCAGTCACATGTGCTGACACCTGTGTTAGAAAGACCAAGTGGCACAAGTGGCCTGGGGTAATTTCCAAAGCTCACTGTTTAGGGTCATAAAGTCAATTTGTCAGATTCCTTTTTAACACAACCAGTGTTTTGTTTTGTTTTGTTCTGTTAATGGGATAGTGTATGGTTTGAATCTGAGCTGTCCTCCAAGGAGTGTCCCCATTGGTTCAGGTTTTGGACACTTATTCTCGCTGCAGCTGGTGGTTCTTTTGTGGAAACTATGGATGCTGTAGGATGTGGGGCCCAACTGGAGGTGGTAGCTCATAGGGAAGGGCCATTCTCCCTGCCTCTCAGCCTGTCTGGTTCTCTGCCTCCCAATCCACCATGATGTGAGCAGCTGCTGCCAAACTCCTGTTCCCATGAGTGAGCTGCACAGCCTGGCGTTTCGAACAGGGTGGAGTTCAACCGTGAGCCAAAAATAAACCCTTTCCCCTTAAACCTAAGGGTTTCTGTTGGGTATTGTCATTATGGTGACACAAAGGTAACCTGTGACACAGCCAAGTGCAACTGTTTTGTGGACTGTTTAGCTCTGAGTGTGCACAGTGTATGACACAGGTTGGAAAGCTGTGAGCTGGAGGAATAGGGGGATGGGCTGTCTTCCATCACACTTTCTTGGTGTAGTTTTGTGCTAAGCCCTTGACCCCTCTGAACCTCTAATCCTTCCTCATTCCAAAGATGAAGATTGTGGCAAGTGTGGAGAATCTCAAGGAACCCAAAATAAGGCAGCCTCCGTATCTGATGCCCACCAGGCACAGATCATTCCAACCACCAGGATTATTACAAAGCAGCATTTCTCTTGGGGGGGGGCAGGTTATAGACCATGTCATCTGAAGCCTCCTGTGTGGTCAGCCTCAAGCTACAGACTTAGTCTTAAGGATGGAGACAGTCCTGAAGAGGAAGGGGGTAGATGATGAGAGGAAGACAGGAGACCAACATGTCACAGCTCTCAGATAGCATCCCAGGTAGTTACCTACCAAGGGTGGAGTCGGGGGGCAGGAACCTGCAGGCAGGAGCTGGTGCAGAAGCGATGGATGAATGTAGCTTACAGGCTTGCTCCCCAAGGCTTCTCAGCCTGCATTCTCATAGCCGCCAGGAGCACCAGCCCACAGTGAGCTTGGACCCACCCACATCAACCATCAATCAGGAAAATAACTTACAGACTTGTCTATCGGCCAAATCAAAAGGGGGGGGGGGCATTGTCTCAATGAGGTTCCTTTTTCCAGATGACTCCGGATTGTGTCAAATTGATAAAAACAAACTATGAAACAGAATAAAACACTAACCAGGACAGGCTCAGGTCCCAACTCTCTTGAGTTTTGTTCTTGTGTAGTTTGTTTTATTTTCTTCTGGGTTTTTGTTTTTGATTTTGTTTTTGCCTCACTATTACTATACAGATCAGAATAGCCTGGATTTAATCTTATCCTCCTGAGTTGTTTAGGGGTTTTACCCCACCTTTGATCACTTAGTTCCCAAATAAAAGACACAAAACCTTATATTTATAGTAAGCCGTAAAAGCACTAGGGCCGGGCAGATATCAACCTCCGATGCTATTTTGTTTACTTCCTGTCAATAACCCTGCGATACGCCGACCTGCCATGTTCCATCCAGGCTGCTCCTACGCAGACTGACCAGCTCTCATGGCTATGTTCTTAAAACCCACCTCCCCACGGTGTCTTCCTCTTTTTTTCTCCTCCTTGTGGTCTCTGTCTCAGACCCCAAGCTGGGCAACTGAAGCCTGTCTGCCTCTCTTCTCTCCAGCTACAGGCTGTCAGCATCTTTATTTAACCAATAAAGATTTAACCAGGTTTAATAGCATCACTTGGTGTATGTGAAGATTTCCTTATCCCTAAAGATCTATTCAAGGGCAACTAGATCTTAGGAGCCAGTATTTAGCATTACAATACACAGCAACAGAGCAAACCTCAACACACCACATACACACATACCACATATACACTCACAGACACACCACAGACTCTACACTCTACCTCAAACACTACACATCACCTACATGTACACACACATACATAAACACTGCACACACTACATATGCCACACAACACCATACATACTACATACTACACACATATACTCACACACAGTCACACACCACACATACACCATAATCACACTCATACCAAACAAACACACTCACAAAACCATACATATACCACACCACACACACTTACATATCACACACACACACACACACAACACACACACACACACACACGCTTGCAGACCATACAAACACATGCAAACCATACATACACCACACCATACACACTCACATATCATACAAATATACACACATACCCTCACAAACACACACACCACACACCCTCACACTCACATTCATACTCAAATATCATACACACACACAAACCATACATATACCACACCACACACACTTACATATCACACACACACACACATCACACACACACACACACACACACACACACACACTCACACATCACACACACACACACACACACTCACACACACACACACTCACACATCACACACACACTCACACACTCACACACACACACACTCACACACACACACACACACATTCACACACCATCTCCCTGTGGCTTGGTGTAAGTTCTTTATGTGCTTAGGCTACTAATCCTGACGTTTGTCTTCTCTGCACACATCTTTCTTTTTTCAGCAGTGAGCTTTGTTTTCCAGAGGAGCTTGATTGGCAGGCACGGAGTGCTCGAATCTTTGCCACACCCTCAGCTCAGAGGTCACTTTCTTTGCTTGGGATGGGACACGTTTTCCTATGGAGGAGCCATGGTGGGCACACTGCTAGTCACTAAAACTCACAGCGAGCCCCTTGACTCCTGCTTGTGCAGCACAGCCATGGGGTTGGCAACTCTGTAGTGTTGCATGTCCGCCATTCAGTGCCATCCAGAAGAGTTCAAACTCTCCTGGCTCATCTGCTTCCTCCCGATGGCCTCTAAGTGGCCAGTAGCCTTACGTTTGTTTACTGTCTCCTCTGTGGTGTTTCCACGTGTTGTGGTGTTGGAGTCCATACTGTGTCTTCCCTGCTGGCTTGTCACCAAGCAGTAGGGGTTTTGGTCCTTCCCTGTCTTCTCGTGGGTGGAGTGCTCATTTCTGAAGAGATCTCCGAGATCTGGGTGGACCACAGTTTGCTTATCCATTCGTGTATATAAGTACAACTGGGTTGCTTCAAGGCTTTGGCAATTATGGATAAAGCTGCTTCTGCCTTACATTTCTGCAACTGACTGAGTCCTCTATCAGCCTTTTCTGGCTTTTGCTCCCTGTGTCTACTTAACACATTCTCTTGTATTTTCCCAACACCCTTGTAGAAGTTTATTAGTCCATCTAGAGTTTAGCCTGTTGCATGATGTGAGGGAAGGACCTGATGTCACCTCCTCAGTGATCAGCTCATCGCTTTGAACCTTAACAGAATGGCTCCTTTCTCCACTGGCTTTGAATGATTCTTTTATGCAGGTTGAGAATAACGCAAATTCAAAAAATTCAAAATGCTCTAAAATCCCAAACTTCTTCACTGCTGACAAGCGGCAAGCCTGCCCCTGACTTCATGTGACAAGCCACAGTCAAAACACAGGTGTGAGCATCATATAAAGAATACCTCCCAACTGTGCCTTAGGCGGAGATAAAGCAAAAATGAACTTCTTGTTTAACCTTGGGTCCCTCCCAATATATCTCATTTGCATACACAAATATTTCAGGTCGAAAAATACTCTAAATATTTCTGGTCCCCAGAATTTCAGATGGGGGATGCTCACCCACATGCTATTCCAAGTGTCCTAACACACATAGCTCTGCTTCTGTCTCGCCTGTGCTCTGTGCCACCAATCCAGACACCCACTATGCATGTTGTGTCAACACATGCTTTAATCATTACACTGTACTGTGGGAACCATGGGCTGGAAGGAGAAGGCTTTCCCTTGTGTTCCTGCCCAGTGCTCACTTGCTCTGATATGGCTGCCTTCTCAGAAGCCCCGCCCCCTGGATGAGCCTTCCTACATCCCACCTCCTGCCTCCCTAGCCTCTTCCAGTCGATTTCCCAAGGGTGTACCCTACCCTTGCCCAAAGGATTTAAGAGTCACCAGGACTCTCAGGAGTATGATCCCTTGGTTTATAAAATGGGGTCCAGTAGGGTGGCTAAGTGAGTGAAAACCCTCTCTACACAGGCCTGACGACTGCTGTAGTGGGAGAGCACTAACTACTGAGAGCTGTCCTCTGACCCCAACACACATGCACACACACTAATAATATGTAAATGGATGGTGTAAACACTAAGAAGCCTCTGAACATTCAGACAAAAGGGAAACATTAGTGAGAACAGTTACAGAGTAGATGTGAAGTGTCCCCCGAATGGCTCACATGTTCAGGGGCTGGTCCCCAGATGATGGCCCCGGTCCTTTCCAGTGTCTTCTCCACCAGAGGCTCTCCCTACCACAACGCTCTCTGCTCATGGGCATGGGCCAAGACCATGAGTTAAAATAGACCTTCTTCCCCTTAAGTTTGTGTCAGATATTTCACCAGAGACTTCAGTCAGGATCCGGCATTCCTGATGTTAGTTAGGGGAGAGGCGGCAAGGCTGCACAGGACCTAATACAGGATCTCCCAGCTATGCACCAAGGCCAGACCCAGCTGCTGGCAGAATAACTCATTTCCACAGTCTTGATTTGGAATGGTGGTTCTCAACCTGTGGGTTGCAACTCCTTTGGATGTCAAATGACCCATCCACAGGGGTCACGCAGATCAGATATCCTGCATATCAAATATTTACATTCATAACAGTAGCAAAATTACAGTTATGAAGTAGCAACAAAATGATATTATGGTTGAGGGTCAGCACAACATAAAAAACTGTATTAAAGGGTCAGAGCATTAAGAAGGTTGAGAACTACCGATTTAGAACAGCATTGATCCATAGATTGAATTCTACTTATCTCCAAACAGGAAGGGACACACTTTAAGAAAGTTCAATAAATGAAAGTTGTGCATCTCTGAAGACACAGTGGAACTCTGCATTTTAAAGAGTCTGCTTTGAAAACCAGACCCATGGCCATGCACGCTAGCAATGAACTCCACCATTGTGCCTCAAATCCAGTCCACTATCTTTTAAAGAGCACTGCAGTTACTGCTCATGGGATAATGGGATGGTTAAAGGGAGGGGAGAAGAAAGGAGCCTAGGGAAGAGGCTGGGCTGGGCAAGTGACCAGAGTCCCACCAACGCTTATGCCATGTGTTAGAAACGTCACCCCTACATTTGGATCTAATAGCATTTGGAGATGTGACTTGTGGGGTGCTTAAGGTATATGATGATGTTGATATAGCAGAGGAAGCTGCCTCTCTTACTCTGTCAATACATGATGCCTCCCCCAGGTGCCCATGCACTGTCAGACCCAACCCTCTGATGCAGAGTGGATGCCAGCATCCTGCTCCCAGGCTTCACGGATCCAGAACCATGCACCAGATAAACGTCTATCCCATATCAATGTCTAGTCTTGAGTATTTTGTTTCAGTAACAGAAAAAGATGAGCCTTCATGCCAATAGGATTTGTTGGTGGGTGGATGTGGGTGGAGTGGCTGTCTTAAAATCCAGGCTGGCCTTTGGTTTGAGCGATTGGGCAGACGACAATGCATTTGTTGAGATAGAAAAGCCCAAGAGAGGAAGGGAAGATGTCTAGGTGGGTGGAATCTTTCAGGGGCCATATTTGCTTGAAATGGTTATTTTCTGTCTTTGTAGATATCGAGTGAGCAGTTAATGTACACTCTGTGGTTGGGAGCTGTCAGAACTGGAAAGGGATCATCAGCATAGAAGAAGAAATGAGGTGGTAGCCTGGGAGAGACAACAGAAAGACTGAAAGAGGAGAGGAGCGAGGCATCTGGGGCTGAGCAGAGCCAGGAGACCAGCCGAGGAAGCTAACCTGGGGACAGGCATGAAAAGAAACTGGGGTAGCTTGGGGTCTGGGGGAAAGGGTACTCCAGAGAGTAGATATAAAAAAGAAAGGTGAACAGGATAGTAAAGTTACCCATGGACTGGCCAACCAGCGATCACAAGTGGCCATGACAGGCTCCCACTGGAGTATTGTGTGGGGATAGATTCTCGGAGGTCATGGATTGAAAATAAATGAATTGGAAATGATAGAGGAAGCTCCGGACTCAGGGTCTCAGAGTAGCAGGCTGGAGTAGCAGGCTGGGGGTGACTGTGCAAAAGGGTAGAGGTCACGTGGGAGATGGAGCTTCTGGTCTACTGCCTACTTAGATGATCAGGTAATAGCAGTGGGGTAGGGTGGGGTGGGTGTGTATCTGGTGCACGGAAACTCAAGGCCAATCCTAGAAGCCAAACAGAACGTGTCAAAACAGATGAGAGAGGGTTCTAGAATCCAATAGCTGGCTGGCAACTCAGATGTTCTACCCAAAAGGTTCAGGAGAACGGGAACTTGAGTAAGATTTGAGTTGAATGGTGTTGTGTGCTTTCCTGGGGATTTGGCTTCTAGTTGTCCAGACAGAGGGCATTGACAGACACAAGAAATGGTTTCCACCCAAGTCTGGGTTACTTTCAGGAGTGTGGGTGACTCTTGCACCTAGACCACTGAGAAGCTCAGACAGCATGGGCAATGACCTTCTGATGCTGCAAGATGACCTCTGTTTCCATGTCAACCTTCCACCGATCCCACTCCCTCTAACTCTTGCCCTTCCTCAGGTCCTGTGTAGTCAGGCCAGGCTTGTATAAAGTGGATGGCAAAAAAGTAGCTGGGACCTCAGGCGAGGCTCTCAGGATCCTCCTCCTCCTCCTCCCATGAGGAAACTCGAACAGGCCAGATCTTGTGAAGGTCCTCCTCAGATAACCACAGGCTCTGACTGAGCTCCATGACAAGCTCCCAGACTCCCCACCACAGAGCAAGGGCGAGTAAAGGTCACTAGCCATGAGCGAGGCTAGGCAGGCAAATGGGGCACTGAAGGCTGGAGGATCAAGGAGCTGTGAAGTAGTCTTTTCAGATGTAGAGAAGTACAGACAAGCTGAAAACGTATGGTGTTTTCCAGCATATTCTTTGGGTCCTATGCTCATGAGTTAAAGCCAGCCCAGATAAGTGAGCCTGGGAGATGCAGGTGGAGAGAATGATGGACCTGACCACTCAGGATTTGGCACATGACATTTCCCAAATCCTATTTTGTCCCATTGTGGGGGAGGGGAAGGAAAGGGCCGATTCCTAGTCATTCCTGAGACCTAGCAGATCTGACCCCAGGTGACCCATTCTGAGGACATACCCTCTGGTCTTGAGACTGGCCTGCACAGGGTGAGGTATTGGGGCAGTCGCAGCGACCTAGTTTCCAGGCCTTGGCTACTCTGGCCCAGCTCTCTTTGCAGGGCTGAATCTTGCATGATTGCCACGCTCCGTTTAATGGCACAATCGTAGAGGTAGCTGATTAATTAGCTTATAATAAGGTTTGTTATTAAAGATGTTATTAAAGTCTCGGTTATTACAGAGAACACTTGGGGAGCATTCGTGTCTAAATAAATATTCTTGCATACATTTGGAGGTGATCTAGAGCTGCTAGCAATCCCAGGAACCTGAGAACCAGGAAGAGCATTTAGGGACGCACTGGAGCTGGAAGCAGATTCAAGAGGGCAGGATGGGGGCAAGCCCTGCTGGGGAACCTGTCACTGAACCTGTACTGGCTGCCTGCTGGCTGCTAGACTTTTCCTTACCTTTCCTTTCCTTTCCTTTTTTTTTTTAATGGGAAATTAACTTTATTCATGGGCAGCCTCGAGTGCATTGCTAGGCGGGTCATCTTGAGATGAGAGAGCTGAGAGGCCACAGATGAAATTAAAATGTTCAAATCACGTGCTTATGGAGTAATGTAATAATGCAGCTGACGAGGGGGGATGGGGAACAGAGCTGGAGGAAGGGGATGGGGAGAGGGGAGTGCATAGGGATGTGTGTGTGTGTGTGTGTGTGTGTGTTGATCTTGGTCTGAGTACCAGCACCAAGAGCACACAGAGGTTCTATGAGGTACTGTTGGAGGAACAGGACTTTACTGCTTTTCCATTGCTGTGACTAACCTGGAACTTCCATCAGTATTTCATGGCCAAGGGACACTGACTCCCCAGTGTACAGCTGGGTTCACTCCCAGCCTCAGTTTCTCCTCTGTCACACAACCAAATTGATTTGCTAATTTCCCCCTCTGTTCTAAATGACTTCTACAGCTCAGGGTCAGCCTGGAGAAAAGCCTGTGACCAATGTCTCCTCCTCTATGGTCTGCCCTGAGCTCAGCCCAGTTTGTCCTGGTCAGCTGGAATGGAGCAGAGTGGACAGAGGGGCAGGACACTGTAGGGAAACTGTTCAGTTGTCTCCTTTCACCCTTTTCCTTCCTGTCTCCCTCTCACTTTCCTACCCTCCCTCTCCCTCTAGTGCCTCTCCAGTAGCCAAGGCGGCCCTCTAACACCTGATCTTCTGTCCATCCTCTGCGTCTAAACTACTGGGATCTCAGGTTGCCACGCCTGGCTTTGTTTGTTTGTTTGTTTGTTTTTTAAAAGATGTTTCATAAGGCAAACCCACATGGCAGCTTCCCCCCCCATACCCCCCCCTGACTCCTTGGCTTTTTTGACACAGACTCACGCTGTAGCCCAGGATGGCCTCAGCTACAGGCATGACCCACCCCAATGAACAGTGTGCATCTTGCCATTCCTCTACACTCCGAGTAAGTATGCTCAGAGTCCTTGGGGCTGGAAGCACCAGGCCTTCTCTCTGAGGAGGAGGCATGGACTAGGGGTAGATGCATGGGCTTGCCTCAAAATGGGATGGGGGCTTCTGTGTCAAGGCAGTCAAAACAGGAGGTCCAGGGTTGTAGAGTGAGAAGCCCCTACAGTGGGTACCAACCAAACTGAGGGTCTGGAAGAAGCAGGGGAGAGGCTAGGCTGCAGCTTCCAGGCAAAGTGGAGCTGAGATGGGGCTTGGGTAGGGCATGCCGAGGGTGAGAAAGGCTGGAGGGGAAAATAGGACCCTTCGTGGAAAGTTCGAAGCCATGGGGGGGGGTTGGACTTGATTCTGAGATCCTGTGAGAAAAGCATGGGGAATCACGTTCCTGCTGCAAGACATACCTGGTTGGTTTGTTTGGGCAGTGGTGGGACCCAGAGCTTCATGCACGGCCCTACACTCTACCACTGAGCTGCACCCCAAATCCAGATGTGCTTCTTAGAAGTCCCCTCTGACTGCCTCGTGGGGAAGGGATTAGAAGAAAGAGCAGGCTGGAAGCCAGAGGGAGGGCTGTTGTCCTCTCTGTGGAGGTGGACAGTCCCTTTGGGAACCGAGAAGCAGGAGGTGGATCAGACTGCCCGGCAAGTCTCAGAGGTGGGGTAGAGCAACCAGAAGTAAATGAGGGTGGGGCCAGATCAGTGCAACTGGCCAGGGCGAGAGTAGCCATCCCTGTTAGAGCCCTGAGAGCCAGGGTTGTAGAAAAGGCTGTTCTGTACAAATCTGAGATGCCCAAATGCCATCCCCATAGGGACCAACGTCTGGGGCTGAGGGGCATAGGGCCAGGGAGACAGCCCTGTGGACCATCCCCATGCCTGTGCAGGCAGTGTTTAAAGCCGCCCAGACCTATTTTTAAAGAATGAGCTATTTTTAGCCTCTCTGTGGAGAACCCGCAGCCTCTCTTGGTAGCATATTTCAGAGTTGAGAAAGTTCCTTCTTACATATAACCTAAATCTTTCCAGCTCCAATTTGAGCTAATTTCTCGCTCTGCCCTCTGAGGATGAGGGCTCGAGCTGGCTGGCATCTTCTCCAGAGTGTGGCAATTAGTGGGACGCCCTCCACCCAGCCCGCTCAGCAGAGACTGTCGGCTCTCTCTCTGCCCTTCTCCACAGGTCTAATCTCAGACCACTTGAGTCATTAGCACTGCTCTTGTGTGGATCCTGCCTTTTAAAGTGAAGTGGCCCAAATCGGAGGTGGCATTTAACAGGGACCTTCCAATGTCACGCAGTGGGTTTCCTGGGCTCCTGGCAGCCTGTGCACTCCACCGACCCCGTCCAGCCTGAGGCTATGGAGGAGCTCAGGCCAGGCGGGTGAGGTCCACAGGGGTCCTGGGGGGTCTCGGTGACTCAGGGTAAATATGTAGGGGGTGATTTTTAATATTAACAAATATGTCTCTCATCCAATATCTCCTGGTAGCCCATGCCCTCCTCACTGGGCAGCTAGATATAAAACATTCATGGCCTCAGGGCTCAGCTGCAGGAGAGGCAGAAAACAAGAGGCAAATTGTGGCTTTGGGGATTTCAAAAGCCTGCACCGAGGAAACAGGACAGGCAGAATACATAATCAAACAGATTTCTCCTCCACCAGGTAAAAGGAGGTAGAGGGACTGAGGAGTGGGGGGGAGGAAAGAGAAGGAAAGAGGGGGAGGGAAGAGAAGGGAAACTAAGACAAGGGAGGAGGAAGAAGATGAATGAGAGGAGGAGGAAGAGGAGAGAGAGGAGGATGGGGCTAAGGAAAAGAGGGGGAGGAGCAGGGAGAAGAAAGGGATACAGGAGGAGGTGGAGCAAAGGAGGCAGTGGGGGAGGGGGAGAGAAGACAAAGAGGCAGGAGAGGAGGAGGTGTGGGGAGGGTTTGCCAGAGAGCAGGGGAGAAAAGGATGGGAGTCAAGGTTTCTGAAAGGCCTGGCCTCCCTTCAGGTACCTCCATCCCACCCCTCCAATAGTCAGCCCCTCAGACACACATTCTCTAGTCAGGACCTCCCGGATCCTGTCTATTCTTGCATGCCTATCCCAGGAACTCACTGGCCAAAGCCATGGACTCTAGGTGCCTCCAGGGTTAAGGACCTCTGGACCTGGTCCTAAGACCCATGACCTCAGAATCACCTCTTATGGGCTCTCAGACAGTGTGCAGTTCTAAGAGCATTTCCAGTCCATAGGCTGGAGCTAATGTAGAATGCAGGGTGACACCAGGGCTCAGTGGATGGTCCTGCCTGGTCTCAGTGCCCCGGGGCTCTCTGCCTGCCCTTTGGGACTAAAAGATCTGGGGTCTGGAGAATCCAAAGAATTACTACAGGAGTTGGGACTTTTGAGAGCAGGAAGAAGGTACCATGAACAGTCACCTCCATGCCAGGGGAGAGTGGGGAACTGGCAGTACTTGGGATATGGGGTCTTGTCTACAAGGATAAATCTTCCTCTGCTGAGAGGGCGCCCCTGGCTCAGTGGTTAAGGGCACAGGCTGCTCTTACAGAGGACCAGCATCCAAGCACCCACTTGGTGACTCACAACCACCTTAATTCTGGTCCCAGGGCATCACATGCCTTCTCTGGCCTTTCTGAGCATCAGGCATACACGTGCTGCCCAGGCATACATTCAGGAAAAACACTCATACACACAGAATAATATACAATTAAAATAAAAAGAAACATTTTTAAAAGATCCATCAAGGGCCCGGGATTTAGAAGCAGGGACCTGGTGTCCTGGGTTCTTTTCCTGGGCCAGGAAAGCATCTCCAGGTGTTTCTGCAGAGCCTGGAGGCAGAGGCCCTAAGCTGGTCAGTATTGTCCCATGCATACACATCTGCTTGCCGCCAGCTGCTTATGGGCCGGGATCTGTAAACTTCAGCACTACACAAGCTGAATGATGTTGGCTGTGGGTCTGTCCTGAGTATTGGGGACTGTTTTGTGGCATCCCAGGCTCTCCCCATTAGATGCAGTGGTGTTAACAGAAGCACACCACCCAAAGGCACATGGGTATGATGTACATACACACACTGCCGGCATAACAGTCCATGTCTACAGACATTGCCGAATGTCCTGGAGTGGGGAGTCCCCCTCCATCATGCACAACACCAGTTTTCGGTGGCAATGCTTGGTGTTGTATTCCTCCCTCCACTGCCAGGGGCACTGGTGCTTTCCCAGAGAGATCTGGGGTTACCTTTCTGAGAAAATCTCAGCTGCATTGAAACTGTGTCACTTAGACAAAGATGCTAAGTCAGTGGAAGTGAGTTTGGCCTGTGACAGTTGTTGGGGGAGTGTCTGGGGAAAGGAGATGAGGGGCACTCCAGAAGCAAGGGCTGCAGTAGCCCTCTAGAACATTAAGACATGCTCTAGAAGTGTGACCTGTGGTGACAAGCCTGAGAATCCCAAGGCAGAGCACCCAGAGGGCAAAGGTTCAAAGCCAGCTTTCTAGGGACAATGCTTCCTTCTTCTTCTTCTTCTTCTTCTTCTTCTTCTTCTTCTTCTTCTTCTTCTTCTTCTTCTTCTTCTTCTTCTTCTTCTTCTTCCTCTTCCTCCTCCTCCTCCTCCTCCTCCTCCTCCTCCTCCTCCTCCTCTTCCTCTTCCTCTTCTTCTTGCACCAGGGGAAGGGGCTGGCTTGACTTTGTTGATCATGGCAACTGAATGTGAACACTTGAACCAGATATGGTGACTCACACCTGCAGTCCCAGCATTTGGACACCAGAGGCAGGGGACTCTTGAGTTTGAGATCAGCCTGGGCTTGGGCTACATAACAACCTACATGACCAGCCTGGACTAAGCAGCAAGCAAGTCTTCAATACAAAAGCAAAGCCAGAGAATGCAGGCTGCTAGAGAGACCTCCTGGGAGGCATAGGGGCCTCTGGACCCTGCCCAGGCTCCCTTCTGGGCTCTCTCATCTCTTTCTCTGTCACTCTGGCCTGTCCCTCTCTTATCTGCCTCTTTGAATGTCCCTTTGATTCTCTCTCTGATTTTTTCCTCTCTATCTCCCTCGGTATTCTCCCACCTCCCAGGCCCCCCAGATCATCTGCCCACAAGATAAACAAGCCAAAGACTGTTCCCATTTGTAGCTCTGCACTGGATTCTCTCCCCTTCTCCCACTTTGCCCACAGGAGTGCTGCTCACACAAGGACACACCCACAACAGGTTGAGGACGAACACGATGACCTCTTCACCCCTGTCCATTGCAGCCTCACTGCCAGCCCTTCCATCCCTCTGTCCCTGGCATCGGCTGAACAGCATGCCCTGCTCTGGACTTCCGATCAGGAAACTGCTTGCACACAAAGAAAACGAGGGGGCAGGCTACTGTCTTGCAGCACACCACAGAGAGCCTGCACTAATAGCCTCAGTTCTCAAGCACAGTTTGCAAAACACTCTAGCCATCATGCACAGTCCTTGTCTTGGCCCAGGCAAACTGAGATGGCCATAGGCTATTGGACAGATAAAACTAAAGCGCAGAGAGAAAAATATCCTACCCAGGCAGCACAGCACAAAAGGACCTATGTATTTGAGCACAGGCACGATCAACCCTGAGTCCAGATGTCAACCTCAAGCACTAACCGTGTCCAGGGGACGGTTTTCAGACTCCCAGGCCTGTCAAAGTCTTACAGTGCCAGATAGGCAATTTATGACTTGGCTCTATCCAGAGTGCGGAACCCGGGAGACAGAGCTCTTCCTTCGAGGCAGAGCACCTTCTGTTCAGTGTCTGACACCACCAGCCGCCACCTTTCCAGGGACAAATAGCAGACTAGCCTGTGCTTACTCCTCATCTCAAAATAGCTGATGGGGAGTTGGCAGCTTCTGGAAGAGCAGACCACAGAGGCCGTTGGTGAGGAGAGTTGTCCCTCCCTGAGTGTAGACTTTCTATCAAGAGACATGTCCTTAGAGTCTTCTGAGAGCTCTTGGACTCCCAGGCCATCTGAGGGGAGATGGGATGGGATGAGAGAAGGCAGGCCCAGGGAGACAGACAGCTTCTGGAGTGGAGGTGGGGGAAGGTGACCAAGTGAGGACAGAGGAAAGGGACAGAAAGGACCCTTTACACAGCAGCACAGGGTCTGCCCCTACAGAGGGGATTTTGCAATGGCTGTAAAGGTGACATCACTTCCTTAGAGTTACCAGCTCCAGCTCTTGGGTTATGCCCTGAGATACACTTCACCCATGGGCAGATATATAGTCAAGGGTGAGTGTTACAGTATTTAGAAACCCCTAAAAATCCACCATGAGGGCCTGACTAAGCTATGTCAATGGAGATGTCTATAGTCAATCCTGGCCTTGGCTCCCACCCCTCTGGCCTTTGTGTTACCCTTAGACAGCCTGAGGCATAACTCTGCCTCAGGACTTTTGTACCTACTGTCCTCATTACTAGAGTCTTCTCTGATGTCCACATCTCACTACTCCTCTGTGTCAGGCTTCTCCACATGGCATGTCTAGGGCATTTGGAGGTTGTGTCCCATGGTCTTTGAAATTGGAACGTGGCCATGTTAACGAAACCACTGAGCCCAGGGAAATCAGCATCCTAGGAAACTCTCACCTGCTTCCAGGATGCCTCAAACTAGAGGGATAGTGGACTGGCTAGGTTTATGTCAACTTGACATAAACTAGAGTCATCTAAAAGAAGAAAATCCCAACTGAGAAAAATGCCTCCATAAAATCAGGCTGTAGGCAAACCTGTAGGTCATTTGCTCAACTAGTTATTGATGTGGGAGGGCCCAGCCCATTGTGGGTGGGGCTGATCCTGACTGGTAGTCCTGGGTCCTATAGGAATATAGGCTGAGCAAGCCAATAAGCATCACTCCTTCATCAGCTCCTGCCTTGATTTCCCTCAGTGGACTATTTAGGATTCAGGATATGTAAGTCAAAGAAACCCTTTCTTTCCCAAGCTGCTTTTGGTCATGGTCACAGCCACGTCAACATTGACTAAGACAGATGACTTATATGCCATTTAGCTCTTTAGCTTCAGAGCATCCTTTGCCATATTTGTCAGGGTGCCTTTTATTGAGGCATGGGTGAACAGCATGTGAGGCACCCTTTTCTCCTCAATCGCTCTCATAGAGATGAAGGAAGAAAGCACAGGGTCGTGACGCCTCTACTCTAAGGAGCTCATCTGTCCCGGGATGGCCCAAAGGTGTAAGTAGCCATATCAAATCTCCAGCCATCAGACAATGGAAACCTGAAGCCCTGAAATCTACCACAGTAAATGGGATTCTACCAATAACCTCACAGGATTGAAGCAAACCCTTTACCAGATAAGCATCAGAGAGATTGTGGCTGGGCAGCTCCTTGACTGTGATCCTTCTAGGCTAAACCATATCCTGGCCCACAAGTCTGAGAGACACTGAATGTGCACTGCCCTAGGTTGCTAAGTCTGTAGCAGTATCATTACACAATAATAGGTAACTCATGAAGTGGGCAAAAGTTTGGTGAATATTGTAGGTATGCTAGCCAAAGCAGGCAATGACTGTGAGCCTCATCTCACTAGTATTAGTGTTAGTATTAGTTTTACACTTCACTGTACTAGGTCTGCTGGGAGAACCAAGTTCTCAGCTCAATCTACACCACACAAACATCTGGGACCATCTTTCCTAAGACCAATCCCACAACCTGAGCTCCAGCCTATCATCAGTTCCTCTTTACCAGGTCCTATCTTCCACACATATAAGTGTACACCCATACATGCACTTACATGTGTATGCATACACAAGCATACACATACTCACTGCATGCACAAAGACACACATAAAAACACATGCTCATGCACACACACATGCACATACCCATGATCTCACCACAAGGAAGAATGATACACAGCTTTGAAAAACCAAGTGACCTGGGTTCAGATCTAACAAACTTTTTGAGTTTCTGAAACTTATATATTACATTCTCCAGGGCTTTATCTGGGGTTGGGATAATATAACCCTTTATATACTTAGTGATTCTAACTTAAGTCTTCTGTTTCTCTGTTCCTGAGCATGTTAAACATCTCTGATCACACTGTGGGGTTGACTATTTCTTCCTGAGGTTTCACAGGTTGTTGTTTGGTGTTTTACTTGTCATCACCATTTTGTCATGCTAGGACAGCATGAGAAACAACTATTTGACAACTTTAAATTCTGTGTTGCCAGGTAACTGCATAACTATGATGAGTAAATGTTCTCTTGATTTGTTATTCTTCTTTTTATACTCTATCTTTCCTTGACCCTTATGATCTTTTTGGATTCAATCTAGTCAGATGAGGAGAGTGTTTGCCCAGACCACTTTGGTTCCTGTTTACTAGGTGTGTTGTTACCCATTCTTCTCTAGTCTGAACATTTACCTATTAGATCTATTAGAGCACACTTCTTGTTAAGTCTGCCTTGTTTTTAACTTCCTGTTAGTTGCTGAATTTAACCCGGTTACATTTAGTTTAATTCATATTTCTTCGTACAGCTTCAGCACTTGATGATTGGGCCACCCACATCCCAGAGAGTCAGGCTGGCCCAAGTTAGCTCTAGGCAGCTCATAGGAATCTTATGGCTCTGATGTAATGGTCAGAATGTTCAAACTCGTCATAGTGAGGAAGTGAAGCATAGCTAAGATTGCAGAAAGATCCTGTAGCTCCATGAAGACCCCCTACCTGCCCCTCACCAAGGACTTAATATTCGTAAGTAAGCAATCCCAGCACTGTTAGAACTGTCATGGTCACAAGTGGTGTTGTCATAGGTGCAACTGAAGTGAGAGAAGCTACAGCAACACAAGACACTGAAGACACGTGAACATGTACACAAGAACAGCATGAGCTGGGTGTTAGGGTGATGAAGAGGGGGGCCTGCATCTCCTGTGCTCAGCCAGAGGAATGTTTCCTCCTTATAGTGACCCCACATGCTCCAAACTCATGGCTGCTCATCTACCGGAGTATCCCACAGATGAAAACTACATGTTTACCCCAGGATCAAGCATGGCAGTGGTGGAGCTTGAGTGCTTGGATTGGCCAGGCTATGGGGTAGGGGTAGGATGTGATCAACATGGCCTGAGACTGGAGAATAAGTTTCCAAGGCACAGCCTGAGCCTTTAAAGAAAGCAGAAAGGTAGAGCAGAAACCCACCAGAAACATCACAACCTTAGCACAGTCAGAGACCTGTAGGGCAGAGACCCTATTGTCACTCCAACCCCCATAACAGCAGTTCTAAGCCAAGCCTTGAAAACCCAAGGTCATCGGCTGGACTGAATCATCTCAGGAGCAGCTGTCATCTCTCTCCTCTGCCACCTGCAGCCACCACCAAGCAATGTATCATGAGATGAAATTACATGGCGACCTTCAGAAAACTACCACTCTGTCTCAGGTCAAGTCTCAGCTGTCTGGACGTCAAGTTGACCTCAAGCCAGAAAAAAGACCCCCGGAAGGCTACAAGCGGCATGGATGGCTCTCAAGGAAGCTCTCAATCTCGGCCTATGAGGCTAAAGCAAGGCCCTCCCTGATGGCTGTACACTGGACACAGGAAGGACACACTCACATACACAGATATCTAGTAACTTTCTCAGAGGACACACTCAGAAAGGCTGGCTCTTAGTGGGTCAGGAGGTACCAGAGTTACCAAGATAATCAAACCTGGTCACCACTGTGGGCTCAGCAGCTGTTGTATGTGTTCCCAGGACTCCTCAACTTGGGTCCAGCTCCACTGCCTGATGCTCGGGGTATTTCAGCTACACAGATTCCTGGGTTCCCAGGCACCATAAGCTTCGGTCCCAGAATCCTCTTTGCTTCCTACCAACCTTGATTTAGTGCCCTTGTGCTGTGAGGCATCAAGCTCTGGCCTGGACTGTGGAGTGTCTCTTTCTAAACTGGACTTGTAGGCACTGGGAATCAACCTTGACACCATACCTCCTGGTTACCTTGTTAAGGGGTTCTTGCACCAGCACAAACTGGGACTAACCTCTAGCTGCTCTGACCATTTCACCAGGAGCCCAGGAACCTTTAAATCCTTGGGGGGTGCAGCACTTGCTACATAGGGATGAGGAGGATGGAGGGGTGGGGTGGGGTGGAGAGGAAGCAACATTGGGATGGTGTCAGTGACAGAGATTCGCACAATATCTGTCTCTCAGCCTCAGTGAGAACTTCTCTGTCTCTCTTTAGGTTTTCTCTATGACTCTCTGTCTCTCTGTCTCTGTCTCTCTGTCCTGTCACACAGAGACAGTTCCATCTATCTCTGTAACTTCTGGTCTCTGACCCTATCCATCATGTGAATCAGAGGGCATGTCACTAGGCTCTAGAAACTGTCGAGGACATCCTGGGCTTTGTGCAGCCATCATCCTGAGAGCCAACCACAGAGTAATCATCAGGCTTCTTTTACTTGGGAGAAAGGGTGTAGTGCTCACCCCAGGAATGACTTGGGTTCTGATGAAGTTCAAACCATCCCCTTCTAAGTATAAAGATGTGGGAACAAAGGAGATAGACCAAGCCCTGGCCTCAGGCAGTGGAGAAGAGAGGTAAAGCAAACAGAAACTTGAGGCAATGTGCAGTCTCAGGTGAGCATTGCAGGACTCAGGATCTGGCTCTCCCACCCACGGCTATGTGACCTTAGGCATGCTAGCTGATCTTTCTGAACTTGTTTTTCCTCATCTCTGAAAATGGGTGCCACGCCCAAAAAGCAGAGCACATTGGTAGGGAGATAGGGGGTGGGAGGCCTAGAGTTAATTGGGTCCTCTTAGGTCATTCATGGGCTATGTGAACTTTCCTGGACATACTGGTATACACGCTGCATCTAACGGATTCCAAAAGCTTGACTTTTCCCCCTGCTGTTGGGTTTTGACCTCAGTTTCCCTACTGGCTGCCTACTTAAGCCCTTCCTCTAGGGCTGATGCTAGACATGTTCCTGGCCACTCAGAGGAAGGTGGATAAGACCTAGGACTTATTCCTGGGCCTTCCAGGCCTCTCCTAGACTCCTGAGCTCCCAGCATCCTTTGCTCCACCAGTCCTCTAAGTCCATTATAACTGACAGAAACCAGCCGTTCTGCCAGCTCAGGTTTTACTTCCCATTTTTATTAAACTTGTTAAAATTCTTACCTTTTCCAATTCCCCCAAAAGGCCAGTTTCTATCTGGCCCTGTGCCTGAGGCCAGGCTCATCTGTATGAATGGCCTGGTGGCCTAAACAGTCCCCAGCTTGCAGGAGTGTGCAAAGGATGTCGTGGAATTTGAATCACAAATGACCAGGAGCTGTCTGTCCTGCAGCCAGGATTCTCACACTTCCAGGCTGTTCCAGCCAGCAGTGCCTGGCTTCCCTCTAGAACCTTCAGACCCCATGGGGGCTATTGCATGTTGGGAACCCTTTACCTCATTCACTCCACTAACATGCAGCATCATCTAAATGCCAGGCATGGGTACAGCCACAGGAACCTTGGCACGGCTGTTCCCTGAGGCTAATGAGGAAAAGGACATAACTCGAAGTAAAATCAATCATTACATATACAGAAATAGAAACCCGTGCAGCCACGATTGAAGCTGGCAGCCGGAGGGCTGAATCCAACCTGCAGGTGCTGGTGAAAGCCAGGAGAACGGATGAGGCTTTTGGCCAACATTTAAAAGCTGGAGGATTTCCATTAAAATATGGGAGTTTTGGCTTCTCTTACAAAAGTCAGAAATGCTGGCCACACTGGGTTCCCATCCTCCTGGCAGCTGCTTTGGCCTGCATGAACATCCCACCCCAGTTCACCCGCCACGATGCTAGATGTTAGGTATCAGCAGGTAGAGCTTGGGAAGGTACGTCATGGGGGTGGATCTTCGTGGTTCCACCAAACCAAGGGGATGTAGCTAGAAGGTGCAGTTTATACACCAGAAAGCCCCCAGCATGCATCCAAGCTGCCAATGTCATGCTCCTGGGTTTTTGCAACCTCTAGGGCCCAGTGTCTGGTCTTCTCATTCTGCCTCCCGTTGACTAGGGCAACCCTTTCCTCTTGAGTTGTGTGAACTGCTCTGTAGCTGAGGCTCAGATGGGGCTGAAGGAAGATCTGATGGAAGGGAATTAGATAGAAGGCACACACTGGTGCCATCAGCGCTTTGGCCACTCTCCTTTGGCAGTCATACAATACCCTGGCATATTCACATGCCCACGTTTCTTTCCAGGCTGCGGATGGCATTTAAGCTCCTACATGAAGGAATAAGCATAGGCCTGTGTGGCTTGGCCTTCCCAACAACTTCAAAAATGGAAGGAAGCTTGGAACCGCTGGTGTGTGAGGAGATGAACCTGTTTTCCTGGGAGGTGGGGAATGAGGGGGCGGGGGCTACCTACTTCCAGGAGCTCCTGACTCAGGTGAGTCCTGGCCTCCGTCTGTGTCCATGCACTCACCCTAGAAAGCTAAGAACAAGTATTTGGGTGAGGAATTATCATGGGGGACAAAGGAGGCACCTCAGGGTTGTAGTATAGAAAGGGAAGGGTTTATAGTTCCCCTCTGATGGAAGCCAAGGCTTTTCCTATAAGACAAGGACTCCACCACTGAACTGCACCCTTTATCCTCCATTGG
The DNA here is from genome assembly GCA_902729485.2 of Mus minutoides. Classification (NCBI taxonomy): domain Eukaryota; kingdom Metazoa; phylum Chordata; class Mammalia; order Rodentia; family Muridae; genus Mus; species Mus minutoides. The sequence continues at coordinate 3,917,468 of LR749500.1, forward strand.
CAGATCCCAATCCTGCCTTCTCAGGAGGTGACATGATAGGCCCCTGCTCACTTTGATAACCAGTCAGCTATACCCATGGCAGCAGGTGAGATAGGCCTATGTGGCTGTGTCCTCGTGTTCTGCCTGTCTGCCTCACACTCCTTCCATTGCTCGTTCTGTCTCTTTCTGTTCTTGTGTCTCCCTCCATACAGGTGTGACCCTCTGTCACAATGAGCCTGACTGCCAGCTACGTTCCTCTGTTTCCTGTCTCCTTCCTGTCTAGGCCCTCTCTCTCCCTTTCTCCGGCTCCTCCACCATCACTCTACAGAGTCCTAAAAAATAGTAAGGTCTCCCACTGTTATTTCTACCTCCAGCCTCACAGTCCAGGAGCTGGGCAGATGTCCCTCAGTGTTCCTAATACGTAGACCATACACTCAATCCCATCACAGCTCCCTTCCCCATGGCTCCCATCCCTCTTCCCCAGCCCCCTCCCTGGGGAGTGGGGAAGGTGGAAGTGAGCTTCAGCCGAGTAGTGAAGGAGCGACTGAGGTCTTAGAGGTCAGAAAGCAAGCCAGACTCAAGGGGGGACAAGCTCCCAGAGTAGGGCAACATGGAGCAAAGAGAACACCAAGAGATGAGAGGGATACTGAGAGGCCCAGGCCAAGGAGCCTGGGTTTTATTCTCCCAAAGGAGTAAACACCCATGAGAATGATAGATCCAAGACAGTTAAGCGAGGCCAAGGGCAAACTTGATTCAGTAGACCATGACATCTCTTAAGGGAATAGAACTTGAGTAAAAGGCAAAGCTGATTGTACTTTTGTACTTTTCTATATTTTCCCCCTTTCTTTTGCTTTTGCTGGACAGTCCCTGGAATCTCGGGCCCCACCCTTCACTGAGGTAAGGACAGTCCCTGGAATCTCGGGCCCACCCTTCACTGAGGTAAGGGGAAAGCAAAACCTGCTGGCAAAGCACTTCCTGCTTACTTCCCATCTTCAAAGCCCGAATTTATTGAGCAGATTCTGCTGGGGTTAGGGGTGGGTGGGAGTCAGGGGTAAGGCAGAAAGATGAGGGATTGGGTGAGTTCTAGCCTGGTGAGGCAGGGAAAGAGGTAGGTGTCACCTTCAGGGCAGTAAAAGATGACTTTCCCTTGGACTGGTAGGAGACTGGGCTGAGGGCCTGGGTGATGGCTCCTTGGCCACACAGTGTGACCCAGAGGTTCCTCGCCTAGGTTTATGCTGAAGAGAAACAAAAATATGAGTCCAGAGAAACATTTGTTTATAATGTCCACAGCATCAATATTCCAGCAGCCCGAATGTGGAAACAGACAGTTCCCTTCAGCTGAGGAGTCTCTAAAGGAAGGGTGGTATGTCCGCATAATGAGCACTTCTGTAGCAATAAAAAGGAATATGATTCTAGTCCCTGCTATAATATGGATAAATCTCAAACAGATGGCACTAAATGAAAGAAGACAGTCATGAAAGGTAATACATGGCATGACCCGTTTCTGCGAGATGTCAAGACTTGGCTAGATTACAGAGCTAAAGAGTGAACAATGGTCACCCAGGGTTGAGAATGGAGAACAGCTGCTATTGGGTGTGAGATTTATTTAAGGTTAATGGAAGTGATAGTTTTTTTTCTTTTAATTAGACTATCACGATGCCTACTAAAAATTACTTTTAAATCCCATACTTTACATGGGAAAAGATTACGATATGCAAATTATACCTTAATAAAGTTGTTTTTTAAAACATTTTTTATAATTAAAAGTAAGGAGAACCTTCCATAAAAAACCCAGATTTTGGCTTTCCCTGAATGCCATGTATACGTCTCCATGGTAACGATGAGCCGTGGGACATGCGTCCCTAAGTTTACCCTGGCCACTGCACTGCCTGCTGAGGCATACCTGGGTGACTTTGCTAATGTGTCATTCATACAGAACGCTTGCACACTAGGCGGGAGCCTCAATCTGCATGGTAAAACCACAAGTGCTGAAATTCCCAGCCTCATTCCCCCTCCCATGTCTGTCCCCACAGATGTGAGCTGAGCCAGAAAGGCGGGTGGGATTGGAGGCTGAGCCCAGCATCAGGCTGTAATGCTGGAGTTGCTGACAGGGTCTATGTCTCATTATTCTCAGCTGTAAAGTAGCAACATCATAGCACCTGGGTATCACACAGTGGAAGCAAAACAAATTTAAATTAGTGATTCCATACATAATTTTAGACAGTGCCTTCCGTGTAGTCCAAGCTCGCCCAGAGCTCACTGTGTCTCCCAGGTTGGCCTTGAACTCACAATCCTCCTGACTTAGCTTCTTGGGTGCTGTTATTATAGCCATAAGCCACCACACCAGGCTGACTAGAATATCTTGCCCTGCACCTGACAATCCCAAGGAGTTCTGAAACCTGAGAGCTTTTTTACAACTCATTTGGCCATAGTTTGCCTTGAACTCATAGAAGCCACTGCTGACCACAGAATCAGGTCAGGTCCTACTATCATGTGGAAATGTGTGCATGTGAGTACAGTGTGCTGTCAGGCTGTGGAATGGGCAGTCTGTGTGTTATGTTACCTTAAAAATCCAAAAACTGCTGAATTCCAGAGCATCTTAGTCCCCAGGAAACTGGGGGTTTAGCCTGTATAAGGAAGAGGAGTATGACCAGGACCAAACCCTGTCCCGCTTCACATGGCATCACGTCAGACTATAAGACCGTGGTACAGTGCCGTAGCAGTAGGGGAAAGGGCTTGTACATTTCCACCAGCCCTGGGGTATGGGCACTTAGAGCCAGAATTACCATCCCAAGCAGAAGCAGAGGTGGTGTGTTGCCCCTGCAATGCCTCGGTTCAGATGAAAGCAACCATGGGTACTGCAGTGGTTCTCAGCCTTCCTAATTGAAGGGTGCCGTGACCCTTTGATACAGTTCCTCATGGTGTAGCAAAGCCCAACCATAAAATTATTTTCATTGCTACTTCATAACTGTAATTTTGCTACTGTCATGAATGGCAATGTAAAATACCTATATTTTCCAATTGTCTTAGATGATTCCCATGCAAGGGTCATTGGACCCCAAAGGAGTCATAGTCCACAGTTGAAAACCACTGCTCTAATATTAGTTTTCCAAGCTAAGAACACATGCTAGCTTGGCTGCCAACTAAACTCTTGTTAGGAAATAAATTTAAAAAAAAGGACTTTTGGCTTTGTCCCTGACTCAAGGAGGATGAGGACTTATGGTAAACCCTAAGAATTCCTCCATAGCAGGAACATCTGTTATTCGAGAGCCCCTTGCACTATGCATGAGCGTATGCAGAAGAGATGAGGTGACTTGCTGGATCTGGTCCCCAGAACAATCTGGGGTGGGAAGCTTTGAGCAAGCCTGGCAGGACTGACGCCAACAAGGATGCCTAAGAAATAAGACATGGCAACAAGATGAACTTCCTGCTCTATGATTTTCTGTTAGAACAATCCAGAAAGAACGAAAGCATCCGTGTGGATTGCACCAGAACTGCATCAGTTAGTGTCACACTAGCCTGTTTGCTCCGCAGGTGACTTTCTCCAGCAGCCCCCAGCAGCCCCCAACACATGTCTCCTTGGCCCAGGCCCTAGGCCCTGTGTAGCTTGAGGTTACCTGAGGGCTTCCTTCCTTTAGCACTTGGTCTCCTGGGTGGGAGATAAGGAGAATCTCATAGTGAAGGAGGGACCCTGAGCTGCTGCTGAGCGGGAGCTAATGAATAACCAACCACCTCTCAGAGAGACCTTTGAGCGAGCAGTTCCACCTGGGCTCTGAGCCTCCTATGAACCCAGTGCCTGGCGGTGGTCACCTGCTCAGCCGTGCTCCCTTTCCTTGAATTGCTCCTCCTGACCAGCTTCTCCACACTCCCTGGGACTGCCTCCCAAGGAAGTTCAGCTTAGGGTCTCAGCTAAGGCTAGTGTATGAAACAGGCCTCACAGGCCCATGTGTTGAACACTTGATCCTCAGCTGGTGGAGCTATTTGGGAAGATTCTAGAAACTTTAGGAGGTGGGGCTACATGTCTTTAAGGGCTATACCTTGCCCTGACCACCACCACCCTGCCTCCTGGCCTCCATGAGGTGAGCATCTCTGCTCACCATGTTGTCCTGCCTAACTCCAGGTCTAGAAGCGGGGAGCCAGCTGACCAGGCAGGACCCTCTGAAACTGGCTTCTCGGGTGTTTTGTCATGTAAAGTCCGATTAACACTCAGAAACGTGGTACTGGAGAAGTGAGCTCACTGCTGTGAACTAGACACAAGCTTGAGAAGGTTTTGCAGTTGAAATACAGAAGTTTGGATGGTTGAAGAGTCAGACTAGAGAAGCTGTAGACCCCAGCTGTGAGCTTAGCTTAGTGAGGGGTTCTGGAGGGAGCTCAGAGAAGCAGCACAGAGGCAAGAATACAGACAAGCAGCACTACAGGACCTGCACTTGGGAACAAGGACTTTATTGGGAACTGTACTAGATGTCACTCACGTTGCACTGTGGCAAAGAATCGGTCAACACTTTTCATGTCCTCAAACTCTGTGCAAAGCTAAGTCTAAAGGCAACGGCCTTTGGAAACTGGTGGGGGGAATTCAGAAGGTGGCTTTGAACAAGTTCACAGTGGTCACTAAGAGCACAGGGCAGAGCAGAAAGATTTGTAAGGCTTGTTGTTTGATCTGAAGAGGATCACACTTAGTGCTGTTGGTGTGGAGGATGTGGTTGTTAAGGAGAATAGCACTGTTAAAAAAATCTATAAAAGTATTGAGGAGTGAATATGACCTGAGCATGTTACCCATTTGAGTGTGAGTGTGTGAGTGTGTGTGTGCACGTGTGTAAATGGCCTAACGAAATGCAGACTTTGTGCAATTGGATCAAAAGACTGTCCCTTTAAGGGAATACACTGCAAAGGAGCGTCCTCTCCCCTCTGCCAGGACCCAGGCACTCAGATGCCATCCAAGGTCCTGGCTAGAGTTCAAGCTCTGGCAGACCCTGGCTTCAGCCACACAATGCTAGTTTTGCGGGCTTCCAGAGCATATGAGTTTCCAGGGACATGAAGGCTTCCATCCAGATTTCAGAGGAAGGTCCAAGAGGACGGGCATCATGCATGAGCCAGATTCCCTTAAGTCATCCCCTGAGACAGTGGTTTGTGAAACTGGGTAAGGGTGAGCATTGGAGTGGGGGAGCTGCCAGTGGAGACCACAGGGAACTGGAGATGTCAGAAGCATGCAGGCTCTGCTGCGACCAAACACAGAAGCAGCTCAGGAGAGAAACTAGATGGCCCGCAAGCAGCAAGGCTGGCAGGGTACTGACGCTGCTGAGGCCTTCAGTGTTGGTATCATGCAATCACCTGCCTCAGGTGCCATGCAGGGAGGACAGGAGCTTGGTCTGATAGGCCTGCCATTCTCCTGTCCTTCCAGTTTGGGAACAGAAATGTGCACTGTTGCATGAACTCTGGAGTGTGTGGCAAGTCCTTTGAGGCTCGTCTTTTTTGAGGTTTAAAACTCTGACCCCATGCTAAGTGTTTTCCTTGAGTCTTGGGCTTGATCCTTCAACTTTTGAACAATGCTGGGACTTGCTAACACTCTGGGGACTCTGGGGGTAGACTAAATGCGTCTTGCATTATGAGATGGCTACAAATCCTTGGGACCAAGTGTGGGATGTTATAGATTGAATATCAACTGTCCCCACAGGCTTATAGTCACCTGGGGAGTTGCTGGAAATTTCAGAATAAGGCCTGACTGGAAGAAGTAGGTCAGTGTGGGTGTGTTCCTGGAGGCTGTATCTTGCTTGCCCTGGCCTCCTCCTCAATCTCTCTCTCTCTCTCTCTCTCTCTCTCTCTCTCTCTCTCTGTCTCTCCTCCCTCCCTCCTTCCTCTCTATTACCTTTTCTTTCTCAACCTTTCTTTATATCTCTCTGTGTGTCTATCTCTGTGTGTCTCTGTCTCTCTCGGTTTCTGTCTCTGTCTCTCTTCCTGTCTTTCTCTCTCTCTCTCTCTCTCTCTCTCTCTCTCTCTCTCTGTGTGTGTGTGTGTGTGTGTGTGTGTGTGTGTGTCTTTCTATCTCTGCATCTGTCTGTCTCTTTTTCCTTCCTGGCCACCATGATGAGATCAGCCCTACTACAGCATGCCCTTTCTCCATGATGCTCTGCCTTACACAGGATGAAAACAATGGAACCAGCCAGCCCATTGCCAGAACCTTCTGGAAACAAGAGCCAAAGTACTTCCTTTAAAAAAAATCTTCCTGGTATTTTGTCATAAGGATGAAAAGGACTGCTTTTTAGTGAAAGGACTGCTTATTCCTGGGTCCCTGAGTCCCTTGGCCATCTGTTAATCCTCTGACTTAACAACCCATTTGGATCTGATGTCAACTAGTTCCCTTGACTCTACTATTGTCCACAACCCTCCTTGGCCCTGTGCTAAGCCCACAGCATGGAGGAAACTCTAACAGGCCTTTCTACCTCAGAGACTTCTGTGCATCTGGAGTCGTGCAATGAGCCCTCTGTCCGCATTGACGAAGTTTGAGAATGACTGTTAATGCAGGTGGCGTTCTAAGGACCTTGGCGTGGCTGTGCCTAATGCTTAGCAGCACACTCGCAGTTCCTGAGCAAACTGGCTCTGTCACCACCCTCTCTGCCTTCATCCGGCTGACTCGGTTCTTGTCACTTGCAACCAAAAGGATTTTAATAATATGATAATATTCACTTATGTGACTTGAACCCTCTGCACTGTTTTTAAATCTTTAATGCCCCTCACAGGCTCATGTTTTAAGTGCTTGGCTCCCAGCTTGTGGCATGATTTTGAAGGCTGCGGAAACATTAGGGAGTGGGAACTGACTGGCAGACATAGCTTACTGGGGGCCTTGGAGGGTTGTACCTGACTCAGGTTCTGACCCGGTCTCTCAGCTTCCTGGACCATCATGATGTGACCAACTATGGCCACATTACTCCACGCTGCCTTCTCCACTGTAAGGGACTGAAACCCCTCCGAGTCTGTGAGTCAAAATGAGCTCCTTCTTTCAGGGGTTGCCACAGCGGCAGGAAACTAACACATTACTCTTCCTCCTCCTCTTTCTCTTCCTCTTCCTCCTCCTCTTCCTCCTCCCCTTCCTTCTCCTCTTCCTCCTCTCACCCTCCACCTCCTCTTTCTGACACAGAGTCTCACTATGCTGTCCAGACTGGCCTCAAACTCATGACCCTTCTGCCACAGCCTCCTGGGGCATGGGACATGGCATGAGCCACCATTGTCACATCCTGTGCAATTGTAAGCTAACCCAAGTTACTTTCCCTCTGGAGTGTGGGCAAGAGACCCAGTGAGGTATGACAAGGTAAGGGTCATGCAACGAGGTCATGGGTTCTTTCAGCATGGGTTTTGATGGTAAGGTGAAGAGAGGAATTAGGGTCACAGGGAACTCTTCTTGTCTGTGGCAGGCTACAGTAAGAACTAAGCCCTCTGTGAACCCATAAGTCACCAAGGTAGAGTAAGCTCCAGGGTCACAGAACAGAGGGAAGGGTGGCATATGAGGCTGTCACCAAGGGAGGGTGGGGACTGAGCATGGCATGCCACCCCAGCCTCCTACAGCCAAGGGAAGCCACACTTGCTAGTCACAGGTGGGGGTAGGCTATAAACACTACAGACCAGGTGGTGAGATGGAGTCTTTGCAGATGAGTTGGAGGATCAAGACCCAAGGGTGTTTCAGCTCCCAGGTGCCAAGGTGGGGAGTGGGGAGCCACTCTTAACTCCCCACCAAGCTCCTCAGGCTAGAGGTATCTGAAATGCAGGGGAATCACTGAGCTCAGGAATCCCAGGTCCTCTGCCTAGACACAACACAGCAGTGGTGCCCATATCTCTCCCGGCCCGGGGCCCTGTGCTTAGACCCACAGCTTGCCTTTAAAACATTGCCCCAAACCTGGCTTTCAAGTCCTTGTTAATTTTTATTTTATCCCTAAAGTTCCATTTCTTGTTACATAACCAAACAGGCTGTTGCTGAAGTCACACAGCTGGTTATTTCCAGGGAAACGGACAGGTGTCTCTTCATGCCACGTGGATCTTACTGAAAGCCCACAGTGAGCTGGAATGTGAAGGAATTTTCCAAATGGCTTGTTTTCCTAGCTCAGCTGCACTTTCCCCAGGAGCTAGAAGAAAGCAGAAATCATCCTGCCTGCTCTCAGAGTCTTTCTGGAGCTAAGGTTCTGTTCCCTGGGAGATAGAAGAGGTTCCAGCACCCTTCAGTCTCCAAAGCACCAGAAATCCTGGGGCCCACTTTGGGGTCTCACCATGGTTTCTGGGGGTCCTGAGCACAGTCACTTCATGGATGCAGGACTGAATTTTTTTTTTATTGCTTTATTTTAAGATAGGGTCTTTCTATATAGCTCAGGATAGCCTAGAACTTTCCATACTCTTGCCCTGCCACCCAAGTTCTGGGATTATAGATGCTTGACGCTATGCCTGGCTCTTTGGTTGACTTTTAATTGTATAAAAATAAATATAACACAATCTGGAATCATTCTTACAACTTTGACTTTTTTTTTGAAAACGTATAATTAAAATTTTTTTAATTAAAGTAATTCGTGCACTTCTGTGACACTGTGAATGCCAGGCTACAGATGAGCTAGGAGAGTCTTCAACCAGTGAGCTGTGACCTCAGTCTGGTGTTTTTATTTTAAGTGATACCCAGGAGTTATACATATTTTGGGGTGGTGTGACATTTCATCACATGCGTGTGGCGTGAAATGATTAGAACAGTTGACATATCCATCTGTGATGGTGAATCCTTGTCACCCTGATAAGCTTTAGTTTCTTTCACCATGGAAACAAACCTCCGGGCATGTCAGTGAGGGTGTTCCCAGAAAGGTTCTGCAGAACAGGGAGACACCTCCCACCCCACACGTGGGCACGGGCGCTACCACTCCATGGGCTGCGGTGAAAGGAGAAATGGAATGAGAATTCATCTTTTGGTTTTTGATTAAGGATAGGGTGACCAGTTGCCTTATGCTCCTGCCTCTGTGTCTTCCCCACTATGATGGACTGCACCTTTGATCTGTGAGTCAAAAATAAACCCTTCCTTCCTCCCCTCCTCCCTTTCCTTCCTCTCTCCCTTCCTTCCCTTCCCTTTCCTTCCCTCCCTCCTTCCTTCCCTTCCCCCTCCCTTCCTCCTTCCTTCCTTTCTCCTTTCCTTCAAGTGGCTTTTTAATAGGTGTTTTGTAACAGCAACAAGAAAAATAATAACCAATACACATTACCTCAAACATTTAGCTGTTCCCTGTTTTGGAATCATTGAGAATCTCCTCCTCCTCTCCCTTCTCTCCCTCCCCTCCCTCTCCTCCCTCTTCTCCCTCCTCTCCTTCTTCTCCCTCCTCTCCCTCCTCTCCCTCCCCTCCCTCCCCTCTCTCCTCTCTCTCCTCCCCTCCCTCCTCTCCCTCCTCCCCCTCCTTCTTTTCCTCCTCCCCTTTTTCTTCTGGCAGGGTCTTGCTATGTAACACATTCACAATTAATTAATTATTGTCAACCATAACCACGGTTCTATACAATAACATTAGAACATTACTTCTCCCTCTAACCACACTCATTTAATTATTTATTATATTAATTTTCTCTTCTGGTTTAAGCAGCTGAACTCAGAGCACTTTGTGTGTCCCTACAAGTGCAAGTACACCTCAGACTCCTTGACAGCTAGCGAACTCATGGACCCAGTGGGACAGCGTTATTATTCTAGTCCTCTGGATTAACACTTGTACAAGTGACTCCCTGTACTGAGGATCCCACGTGAGTTCCTGGGCCAGGCCCCACCCAGAGAAGGCTGATATCTGTATCCCTCATCCACTTCTCAGATATTCAAGGTCAGCTAGGAAGGATGATGGCAGTGGCAGCTTGGGTCCCAGGTACTATGCCTCGCTCTGGGTGGCTCAGCCCCACGGCACCAGGTTCAGCTTCAATAGCTCTCACCAGGACTGCAGACAAGTCAGCTTCCCATCTGCACAGTGGACACATTAGTCCAGTCCTTACCACCAGTCACTGAGGAGTAAACAGAAGGAACTCACAGCAGGCTTGCCCCACTGCAGCCCCTCCCCCACCCAGGGCACCACTGCTAATGGAGGTATACAGACACTGTGGCTAAAGACATCATAAGAGGCCAGCTCAACCATGAACACAGAGCACCTTTGTATGATTCTAGGCATCGCCTTGGTATGTATTACAGAAACTTTGGACTTGGAATTTTTTTACCTTTCTCCAGCCTGGTGCTATACAGTTGAATCCTTCCTTATTTTGAGACAGCAAGCTAGCCTCTAGCTCATAGCTATCTTGCCTCAGCCTCCTGAATGTTGTGTTCACAGAGTGTGATACCATGCCTGGCTAAGGGGGCAAGAATTTACTCAACCAACCCAGCCAGATTCTCATTAAAACCAGATGAAGCAGGCCAAAGACAGAGCTCAAGGTCAGGACTGGTTAGAAGGAAACCTCAGAGGGGTCTGAGTCAAAACTGGGCCACAGGAGTCTGTCTCTCCCATAATGCTGCCATCGCAACCAACGACAATCAGTGGGCTAATTTTCATAATTGCTAATTAACCCTAATAACTGGTTTGCATAAGAGCTGCCTGGCTCTGCTTTCTCTTCTACCAGAGAAACATTTTGACCTTGGACTCATCTGGTGCAGCAGATGGCAGGGCCCAGTGCACCCCAGGAGTCAGCACTGGCCTTTGTCAAGCCTGGACTACCTCTCTTCCTGGACTGCAATAGTTCCCTCACCTACCCAGGGGGAACGCACCAACATTACTCCACCCTTCCAAGGCCCAGAGCATGCTGTATTCAAGCGTCCACCCCAGCCAGCTTCCTGAGTCTTTCCATCAGTAGGTGAGACACCAGTCTTCCTTTGTAAATAGCCTTGAAGTTTGCCTCTGCCTCTAAGAAAGAATAGTAAACCCTTGCTCTCGGCCACCTGCTGATTCTGTCTTCACTATTTCACCTGGCTGCTACTGACTCCTGAGTTTATATTTTCTGCAGATTAATTGGAAAAAAGAATGTCTTTGTCCACCTACCTAGTCACACCCACAGGAAGACTATGAAAGCAGCGCAGACCCCTTTGAAGCCAGTTCGAAGTGGCTTAATTCCAGTGTGCCACCAAGAGCAAGCCAATTAACCTCCCTGAGCCCTGGCTGTTCAGATGTCTGGAGTTATGGAGACAGCCGTTCACTCCAGCAGCTCTAGCAGTAGGCCTTCCTGCTGGGAGGCAGAAGGTCTTTTATTTTTCTGATGGGCAAAGGCTGTGATGAGCCCACGGAAGAAGACAGAGTACCTCAGCAACCCCTGTAAGAAGCTCAGGGAGATGGCAGTGCCTGCTGTGCTAGCTGCCTTTCCTCATCACTGTGATTCCTTACCAGAGCAACTTAAGGAAGGGCTTGGTTTCTTGGCTCACAGTTCGAGGGTACAATCCATCATGGCCGCTGAGCGCTAGACAGCATCAGCATCAGGAGGCAGAGGGAGACGTGATGCTTGGCTGCCTTTCTCCTTTCTATGCTGCCTGCAAGCCCAGCCCGTGGAATGATGCTGCCCACAGTGAAGATGGGTTCACTAGCCCAATCTAATCCTCCCTCCCAGGCTTGTCTCCTAGACCATTCTAGATCGTGTCCAGTTGATATTAACCGTTCTAGCTGCTTTGGCTGACAACTGACATGTACTTGTTTGGACTGAAGAAGGTAGAGGGGTGAGCAGATGCTTTGGGGCTGTGGGAGGGGTGCCTGGAGGGGCAGAGGGAAGGGAAGGGGGACAAAGGGGGCTGCTGCAAGCACCGTACACCCAGCCCCTTCCATCACTGACTCCTTCTTGATGCCCCCGTCTTCGTTTTAAATTTTTATTTATTTATTATTATTTTACTTATTCACTTTACATCCTGCTCACTGTCCCCCTCCTGGTCACCCTTTCTTAGTCACCCCACTGCTCAGCCTGTCTAAAGGCAAGGGCCAGCTAGGAAAGGCCTCTATACAACTGGGTCAGAAACTCCCTGGCCATTTGGAGCCATGGACCACCCCCTTCTCAGAACAATACTTTCAGCTGCATAAAATAAATGCATATGGTGACAGAGGGAACCAATTGCAGGAAATAACTTGGCAAAGCATGCAGATTCCTCATGTGGGAACATGCACGCTGTTTTGTGAGCATGTTAAACAAGATTCGGTGGATGCCTGATAAACGCCACGCTCCGGAGGCTGCGCGCATCAGAACACCTGCAAGCCGCTGTCGAGGGATGCGGAAAGGATAGGCGCTGCAGGTCACAGCATCCTGGCACCTGCCCCATCACCACAGTGTAAGGAAATGACAAGTGACAATTTACAGGCTGCAAAAATAAGAAATAAATTGTTTTCCAAACCGGTTCACAGACTCTGAATTCTTTGGACTCCATGCCTGACCTCACCTCTCGACCCTTCCCTAATGACTGCTCCTTCTCCATCTCAAAGCTCTAGGGGATTCACCGTCTGCATGGAGGGGTCCCCCATTTTAATCTCCTGTACCCACTATTCCTCACCTTGATTACCGCAGCAGCCTCCTTACCTCTATTCCCAGGCTCTCTGTCTTTCTGTGCCTCTGCTCCTGAACTTCCCCCACCCCCACCCCCCACCTCCCACCACACCCAAGTACTAGAGATGGTACTTAGGCTTTCTTTCATCTGTGCTAGGCAAGCATTACAGTGGAGCCATATACCCAGCTCCCCTTCTAATCTTTTATTTTAAAACCGAGTCTAAGTTACCCAAACTGGTCTTGAACCCAGTCTGTATCCCAGGCTAGTCTTGGTGCTTGTGAGCTTCCTGTCTCCGCTTCCACAACAGCGGGAATGTTGGCATAGCTGGAATGTACCCAGCTCCCTAGTTCTGCTTGGTTGCCTCCGGGCTCCACCCTGAACCCAGAACCCACCCCCAAGTGCAGAGCAGTTCCCTCATCCCCTTGCTCTGAGCTGCTCATTGCCTCCGTGTTGCCTGCAGGATGAACTTGGGAGGCTTTAGACAATCAGCAAGGTCCTCAGCTTTCCAGCATCATCTCTTTAACACCACCCCCCATCTCTGCCTTCTTGCCATCTGAATACCTGAAGTCCCAGGATTAAACTCCTCCCAACCCCTCTGCCTGTGTCAGTCCCTCCCTGAGTTGCATGCCAAGGGAACACAGCCTGCTTCCCAAGTCCTACTGCATGCCGTTCCCATGCCTCAGTTCAGCCACACAGTCTCTGGGAAGGTGAGGATGCCCCTCCTGCCTGGGACAGAGAAGTACCCAGGCCGCATCATGGTAACCTCGAATCCTTCTACGGCAAACTTCACAAGAGGGAGTTTTTTTCCTTCATTTTTCCCCAAACTCAAGCCAGTAGCTGGAGCCCAGAAGACCTTCAGCGGATGTTGACTGAGTAAATAGATAAAAGAGGGAGGCGAAGGGCAGGAGGGGTCTCAGTCTAGAGCAGCAGGGAACTGGATGGAGCCAGGTGCTGCACTGCTATTGCGAAACCCTTCTCCTTTGCACTGAATTACCCGGGTCCTCGCAGCGCATCTGGGGAGCAGGCTGTAACTTGTTGAATTCAGCTCTCTGTTCTTTAAGAAATCCCTTTGGTTTCTATATATACCTCAATTAGAGGTGATTATGCCCCTTGTCAGGAGCTCCTTGCTCCCGTTTTCATTCCATGCAGCTCTTCCAGTGCAAGAAGAATGGGATTGTAGGGTTTATAGAAATTCAATTTGCATATGGCTTTTTAAGGGATGTGTGGCTTCCAGAGGCCAGCCAGCTTTGGGGACAGTGACAATACCTTGATATTCTTCCAGGGCACCCTCTCCCTGCTCAGCTCTCTGGGACATGGGTCTGGAGATAATCATGCTAGATACCTGGCCCTTGGGGCCAGTAGACTTTTTATTGGTGTGTTCTTTCTCAATTTCCCTGAATCCTATGGGAGTTGGATTTCTTCCTTAGCACCTCCACAGAAGGAAGCTCAAGGGGGAGAAGTCTTTTCCTTTCTTCCTTCCTCCTTTCCTTATCTCCCTCTCTCCTTGTACCTGTCTTCCTTTCTTAGCCCCCATTGCTAGGGATGGAACTTAGGTCTTCAGGCACGCTATGCATGTGCTCTACCACTAAACATCAACCTCAGCCTCTCCTCTGTAGCCCCGTGAGAGCCTCCTCCATGTACCCCTTCCTATCACCTCCTTGTCTCATGCCCAGGTCAAACACACAACCCACTGCACCCCACACTCATGCTGGGCATCACAGGGCTGGCCCTTGCTGTGCGTGCTAGTCCTCTGTGGCACCCATGCTGTGGCTATTTATAAATGGTAGGTCAGGGCTCAGAGAAGATGCAATAGCCTGTGCTCTCCCATCCTCATAGGGCTATGCCCAGGCCCTGGAGTACACAGCATTCCCTGGTGCTGAGCAAAGGGAGATGAGCAGTTGTCCCCCACCCCCTGCCGTGACGCTGCTTCCCACGCTCCTTACCTGAGAGCACCGTGAAGACCGCAGCAAAGGCATTGAGCTTCAGCCCGTCTATGACGCTGCTGGAGTGGAGGAGCTCAAGACACATGAGGCTGAAGCCAACCACCAGCAGAAGGATGTAGAGCACCTCAGAGACCACCGACAGCCACAGCACCCCTGGAGAGTGAGGCAGGAGCAGGTGAGAGGCTGTCCACCCAACCAGGCCAGCACCACCCACTGAGAACGGCAGGTCATTGCAAACCTAAGTTCAGCTCTAGGTGCTCCTGTGCTATGGCGCCCTGAAGGACCAGCATGGGATGAGGTTGGCGCTGCGGGTATAAAGTAGAGCCAAAAGAGGAGCCTTTACGGGGTCCCTTCATCCCAGCCCTGAGGGGCACCCTGCTCTAGACTCTACATGGGCAAGTTTTCTATCGCTAAGTTCATTGCAGAGAGGCCCTCTGTTACCTGAGCCACAAGGGTCCCTAAACCCTGTTACCTGACCGCAAGCCTTGCCTACACCTTTGTTGGCCCTACATTCTCCCCTGTACCCTGCCCTGCTTGTTTCCAGAAAGCACTACTGCTGGGTCCATGACTTTGACCTAGGTTCTCTCAGGCACTGCCATGCTTGGCTGTGAGCTTGCTCTCCTGGACACAGATGATTGGTCATTGACCTAGCACTGACCTGTTACTGCCCTCCTCTAGGACTCTGAGCATGGTGTCACTGAGGTAGACCAGGAGGGGAGGTCACAGGGTTCCAGTGAGAAAAATCACCGGTTCCAGCCCTTCCTGAAGAATGCTGCCCCTCAGCCCTTCTAGTGGTTTGGCGTGTCTTCTGGGTTGCCACAGTTTCTTCCCCGTATCAGCCCACTTTGGGCTGCTAACATTGCTAGCTTTCCTGTCTGTGGAACAATGAGCTGTGCACAGACAGCCTGGTCCCCAGTTGAGCACAGGCCTGGAACCCTGGTGACCCTAAAGGACTGAAGGTGTTCGGCCATGCCTCCTGGGCCCCTGGCTCCTGGCTATAGCCTCCCACAACCTCCTTCCCCCTCCCCCCTCCTGCAGAAAAGTGTGTAGCATCAGTCATATAGGCAATGCCCCAAGCTCCTGATATTTAGTCTGGACTCCACCCCCACAGTTACCTGGCAACAGCCAGGATGGCCCAGGCAACTATAAAAAGGAGATGTTTGCTCCTCCTTGTTCTCTTGCTATCTTACCTCTTATTCTCATGCTCTTACTCTTTCTCCCTTGCTCCCCGTCTCTCTGCCTTCCCTTCCCCCCCTCTCTCCACATGGCCATGGCTAGCCTCTGCTTCTCTACTCTCTCCCTTTCTACAATAAACGTCTTAAAACCATGGACTGCCTCGTCTCATCGGGATCCTCCATGCTGGAGCAAAGGTGCAGGTCTTCCCCTAAAGAACTGTGCATCTAACCTCCCTCCAGGAGACGCTCTGAGCTCTGCATTATCAGCCACGGCCACCAGCAGCCAAACCAAGCCACCTGCCAAACTAGCCACCTGAACTAGCCAGACTCTCTCCTCCCTGCTGAAACCTGCCACAGCTCTCCTCCTACCCTTTTCCCTTCGCCCCCCTCCCCACCGGCCAGAGTCCACCTGAGGGTCCCCACCCATTCTCAACTCTTCTGCAACATACAGTGGCATCTGGGATGTCCAAGAATGAGAACCTGTCGTCCCTGGCCTCGATGCAGCCCAGGGACCCCAGAACTGGCTCTTTCATGGTGCCCAGAGGTGTATGTGGTGCCCAAGAGTTGGAGCCCGACTCCAGCAGTTCTGCGGGGACCACAGATTGTTCCCTTTCTTCACCCCTGGAGCGGGATCCCATGGCTTCTCACAGTCCAAAGCCTGCTCAGTGGTTCCATGGGGTTTCACAGTCAAACTTCCCACGTCCACCTCACCCAGCGGCCCTAGCCCCAAGCAGACGCGGGACCCCATTTTTCCCCCACACCTGTCCACAATGTCACCCTCTCTTCTTCCTTTATGCTTGCCAGCTGCACAGTACCTGCTTTCCTCTGGTCTACCTGGTTTCCTTGTAGACCCCCCTATCCTGGCACCATGTCTCAAGCACACAATTCCTGTCTGGCCAGTCCAAGTTCCTTGCCACTCCAACTCAGGACTCAGGAATGAACCCCTGTGCCTCAGTTTATTCATCTTCAAAGTGGGGGTAATAGTCAGAACCATGGTGCCAGCCCTGAAGAGAAACAGTTTCTTGGTACTGTGTAAGACTCTAGTTAGCCCAGTGAGGGACCTGGTCACTAACCTGCCAATGCTATTGTGTGGAAGGAACATGCTGACTTGGAGGAGCCCAGGGGCTTCTGACTGAGATCAAGATTAAAGATGGAGTTGACAGGTTAGTTGAACTAGTGGGTCCATGGAAGGGGGTGGAGAGTAAATGGTGGGAATAGAGACCTATCCAACATGCATTTCCATGCACACCATGTTGATGTGCTAGAGGATGCTTGAGCCAAGCCTGGCAGGTTGGAGATGGACCCAAGACCACTCAGTTCTGGGAGAGCTTGCCACAAGAGAGATGGCTTCAGGAACAGATGGAAAAGAGAGGTCTGGCTCAAGGCTAGGAAGGTGAAGCTAGTGAATGCTTTCAACGTGACACAACCTAGAGCCACCTGGGAAGAGAGTCTCCATCGGGACATGCTTAGACTGGGTTGGACCTCGAGTGTGCCTGAGGGGTTTATCTTAGTTATATCAACTGTTGTGAGAGAGCAGCCTAAGTGGATGGCAGCGTTCCTTGGGTTTGGGTTGTGTGAGCAGAGAAAGCTGAGTGGCCAGCAAGCATGCGCTCATTCTCTTCCAGAAAAATCCATCCATCCATCCACCCATCCATCCATCCATCCATCCATCCATCCATTCTCTCTGTGCTTGACTATGCATGTGACTAGTTGCTTCCCATTCCTGCCTCTAAGAATGGCAGAGCAGGCTTCTGAAGGGACTGTTCCTCGAAAGACCATCGGTTTCCTTGCCCAGAAACTCTGGAGACTCAAGGGGCCTGGGATCAAATCCAGGCTGTTTCACTGGCCAGCAGAGGCCCACTCAGAACTTCAGTGATCATCTGTAGAATGGGTGTGTGGGAGGAGGATCCAGGAAGTGACTATTCCCCAGAACAGTACTCACTGCAGTCCTTATTGAGGAAATGCCTCCAAGAGACATGGGTGAAATGCAGGGAAGCAGGAAGGACAGATGGGTATGTGTTGGGAAGCCATGTCTCAGAGCTGCCTCTACCAGGGTCTCACTGCAGTCCTCACTGGCCACCCTGGCTGGAGGGTAC
Source organism: Mus minutoides (assembly GCA_902729485.2). NCBI lineage: Eukaryota > Metazoa > Chordata > Mammalia > Rodentia > Muridae > Mus > Mus minutoides. The sequence continues at coordinate 3,935,151 of LR749500.1, forward strand.
AGAGGGAAATGCATGTTCTGATGGGTGAACAGAAAGGGCTCCATGTGCCACGAAGCCTTCTATGGAGATTTGTGGTACACCAGGCTCCCTTATCATTGGCTCTGTAATGAACACCTCGTGTCCACTTTTATCGTGGTTGTTGTTGCTACTCTCGGCATGACAATTACAATTTCTATGATTATTATCTTGCTTCTGTTTCTGAGATAAGACTCACTGTATAGCCTCGGCTAACCTAGCACTTGGATCCCCCTTCCACGGTGCTGGGATTACATGTGCCACCATGCCCAGCCTGTTGTTATGATTCTTAGCTCTGGGGTTAGATGGGTGGAGCCCTCATGCATGTGCTCCTGAGCCCATTGAGAAGATAAGGAGCTACTCTAGCCAATCAGCCCAGCCTAGTTCTGGGGAACGGGTGCCAGATACCCCATCCTCAGCAACACAACCTCGTGCCCTAGATCCAGGTGTACTCCACACTGGCACCTTCATCTGACTTTCTAGTGATGCCCTGACCACCAAGGAAACAACATCACTCTCAAGGGGCAAATAAGAGTTGTTGAGATAATCTTTTTGTGCACTGTGTAAAGATTGTCTTTGTATTATTCAGATGTTGATTTCTGTACTGACACCGGATAGAGTACAAGGACCTTGACCTTGGTACTGTTATTTTTATTGGATTGTCACCTGCCTGAGTATCTTGTAAACATTCTTCTCCATCACCTTTTGATTGGTTTAATAAAGAGCTGATGGCCTATATCAAGACAGGAGAGAAAAGATGGGACTTCCAGGCAGAGATAGCCTGGAAAAGAATCATGTGTGGGGGTTGGAGCTGGGGAAGAATATTTGCCAGCCTGACATGGAGGAAATCAAATGGTCTGTGACCTAAACTGGGACATAGAGGTAACAGGCCGCATGGCAAACTAGTATAGACAGGGTTAATTAAGTGATACGAGCTAGTTGGGAAATAGCCTAAGCTAAAGCTATAATAGATACTAATTGTCTCTGTGTCATTACTGGGAGCTAGTGAGTCAAGACAGTGACAATAAAGAGTCCCCTGAATCCATGGCTGAGATGTTGGTGGCACAGGTCTATTTCCTCTCAGAGACTGAAACATTGAGTTGAACCAAAGGATGAAGCAGTTTTATCCTCATATTCTAAAAGTTATTATTACCTCCATTAATAATGTGTTATTAAAACCTTCCTAACACTTCTTAGTTCTATGAGTAGGGTGAGGAAATCAGGGTCTCATGCAGCCTAGGCTGGCCTCTAACTTGCTATGTAGCCCAGGATAGACTTGAACTCCTGATCCTCCTGCCTCCACCACCCATATGATCAGATTGCAGGCATATACCACCATGTCTAATTTTATGTGGTACTAGAAACTACATCCCTGGATTCAGGCTAGGTTAGTTCTCTGCCAGCTGAGTCACATCCAAAGCCCCTACTTATCAACTGTTACAGGGAGGCTGGGACTCAGGCTCAGCATCTTCTGTGTAGTTACTTGCTATGCTGGTAATTCTCTGTAGATTTATCTTCACCCTTCTTCCTCCCTCTGTGCCCACCCACACATCCTCCCATGCCTCTGCCAGGGAATGCTCTGTGCCAGGACCCTGAGCATCCTGGACCCATGGCTCAGCTCTCAGCACTAGTGGGACATACCCATGTCTCTCTGCCTGTGTCATCCTGCCCAGGACTGCTTTTGCTGTGTTCTGCCTTCTTGGCTCTAAGTGTCCTCCACTCCTGGCTAAGGTAGCACCAGCTTCCCACTACTATTAGCCTTTTGGGACATTGGAGCCCTCAATTCCATAAAAGTAACTTCTCTATGCCATTTGAACAATTTTGCCCCCTGGGGCCCTCCCACTAGAATGACTCCTGTGCTGTTTGGAGAATCCCCACCCATCAAGGACCCTCCCTGGCTCATCGTTTTGCGGTGCTCAATGCTGGTCTTCCATCAGAGCTAGATCCAAGTCAGTGGTCCCAGCAGCATCCAAACCAGCCATATAGAAGCACTGGGACTGGTGATGGGCATGCAGAATCTTGGGCCTCACCTGATGCAATGGGACTGGACACTGTTTACTATAAACTGCTGTAGTCACTGTGGAAATCAGCATGGAGGGCATTGCTAAATAAATAAATAAATAAATAGTGACCCAGCTGTGCCACTCCTGGGGTATGCTCAAAGGAGTCCCACTCAGCATGTCACAGAGGCACCGGCACACAAGTGTCTATTGCCCCCCTATTCACAGTAGATAAATATATCTGCCCATCAACAGCAGAGGAGCAGATATGGAAAATATTGTATAAGCGCAGCGGAGTATTATTCAGTCATAAAGGAAGAATAAGATTACATCATTTTTAGGGAAGTAGACAGAACCCGAGTCACTATGTTAAGTGAAATAAGCCAGACTGAGAAAGGCAAATCACATTTTTCTTCTCATTATCGAAATCTATGTTCAAATTAAAATAGAAGGGATACTGTGGAGGGTACCAGAAGGATGGATTTGATGGAAATACATTATTTACATATGTAAATGTCATAGTGAAGTCTTTTCTCTTTTTCAAATAATATACTCTAATTAACACACAAAGAGACAAGAAAGGCAGCCCAGCTGACAGCAGAGCCTTTTCTGACTGTAATGGGTCTGCAGAGGATGTGGGTACATGCTCAGGCTCAGATGCTCCAAGCTTCCTTTTCAACATACATATGGAAAAGAGAGTTGACTTTGGTAAACATAAGCCCAAGCTGGAACAGTGTTGGTGTCTGGAGGACATGGCGCAGACGGTGGGAATAATGAAGCGGCAGGAGACATATGAAATACCAGGGACTGGCAGAGAAAGGAGCAGCAGCCAGGCCTCGGTTATGGGGAGGGGGTGATCCAAGACAGGAGACTCTCCCAACTTGCTGCTGCTGCCGCTAATGGCTAGAATTGCAGCAGAGAATGGGTGACCTTCAGGGGCAGAAGAAATGGAAAGATTTCTCATCAGGTGGGGCCCAGCTGACAGTTAATCCTGTTAGCTGCACTTTTTGCCTTTAAAAAAAAACAGCTTGGCAGGGTCAACTCTGACCCACACCGATGGAATTGATGGATTTGCAGGATCCATTTCCCTCCCTTGCAGCCCCTTCCCAGCTGAGAGTCGCCAGAGCTGGTTCCTCACTGGGCTCAGGGACACCTGGAGGAGTCCAGCCTCAGCCTCCAGTGACCTTGAGTGTGGGCTCACCTCCGTCCCTCACTGTCCTCATTTGAGAAGTGGGCTGGGTAGACACGGAGCCAGAATGACAGACAACGCAGAAGCAAGCACCTGTGGGTGCTGTGGGCTTGATGCTGGTGTGTGTGCCTGTGTGCGTGCGAGCATGCGTGTAACGGTTATGAAATAACATTTCTGGTAAATGAGTAACAGTTATAGTCAAACCTCAAAGAAGGATACCATCCAAGAGCTGTGTGGGTACAACATGCACCTACCATACCCCTAGCCATGCAGCTGGTCAATCGTGATCTCTCGACGGAAGGAGATGCCCTAGAAAGGCTCAGTTTTTACGGTAGACATGTTTCTATGTAGACTTCACACTAAGTAACAGTGAGAGTGAAGCATCACGGCTGGGATGTGTTAGCTCAGGCCTCTAACCCCAGCACTTAAGGTCAGGGAGGCAGGCAGATGAGGAGTTCAAGGTCATGCTCTGCTACCTGTCTGGTTCAAGGCTCGTTTGAGATGCATAAGACTCTCTCTAAACTATGTCTAATTAGTTGATTAATAAGGTGCAGTGAACGAAAGTAAAGAAAGGGTGAGGTGCCATAGAGGAAGATGTTCAGCATTCTCCTCCTGCCTCTGTGCTTATGCGCATGAGTGCTTGCACCCATATCCCCAAGAGGACCACACACATGGACAGTATATGTAAATCTCCCACATATACACCACACACAGGGAGAAAGCATAGAATAGTAGATATGTGAACATTCTCATATACACAACACTCACACAGAAAATATACAATAGTAGATGCACAAAAACACCCTCATGTGCACCACCCCACATATAGAAAGTATAGAATGTTAGATATGTAGGTACCTGCGGTGACTATCATTATCCAGTATGACCTGCTACACATAACTGGACATTCCCTGCCTCTGTGTGACTGTCAGTGCTGGATTTGTTAGGGTCAGAGCCACCACATGCAGAAGAGCCAAGTTCTGAGATGTCAAGACAGTGACAGGAATTTTCGGTTCCGTTGTAGCGTCCTGGGAGCGACGCTGTGCATGTGACTGTCATCACACAGGTTGATGGGGTTCAGCAAGGTGTTGTTCATCACTTGTAGGTGGGTGCCCTGGTGCGGGGTGGGGGGCTGGGATTGGGCCAGTAGCCATCACCATGCAGAGCTACAGCTCCTGTATCATGAATGAAAACCAGGTCATAATAATCAATACTAAGACAGAGAAGTGTGGATGGTGGACTTTACCAGAGAGCCTGGGCAAGTGACATACTGCTACTGAGTCCCCGTGTTTCTTCTGTAAGTGGGGTCTCTGCAGCCACTTCCTGGCTCACTCTAAGGATCAGGTAGCTCATTGGCGAGTCAAGTACTAGTCCCTCTCTGTCTGCACAGGCTATGTGAAGCCTTAGCTGTTCCTACTATGATCCTCAGTGCTCCCCTGTGATATCACCCAGGTCTGGGATAACAGCCTATCACCCTTAGACAGATAAAGTCTTTCAAGGAATCAGAGGGGAACAGTTGCAAAGTCACAGGAAACCAAGATGTGATGGTTTTTCAAGAGAAAAAAAAAACCAATTCTTTTTCTTCAAAACAAATAAATAAGAATTCATCAGTTTAATACATTGGATCAATAAGTCACAGCACGGTGGCTCTGGGCTGAGTTCGGCAGCAAGGCCCTGAAGGGAGCGTGTTAAATCATGTAAATGATGCGAGCCAGTCTGCTGGGGCTCGGAATGGCTCAGTGACAGCTGCTTCTTTTGAAATGTCAGCATGGGGTGGGGGTGGGGGGCATCAGTGACCAGAAGGTGTGGGCTGCCAAGAAAAGGCCAGAGGCCTTGAAGAAGCAAGAGGAGGATCTCTGGAGTCACAGAGCCCCCAGACTGCCTGCAAATGAGAGGCTCTCTGACCACTGCAGGCTGGGATGTGCTGTCTCAGAGGAAGGCAGAGGCAGAGGCAGGCTAGGGGCTCACTGCACTCCCTGAGCCATTCTCTGTCACAGAATGGGAACTCAAGGGCAGGTCCACTGGGGTAGCCAGAAAGGGAAACTGCAGAGGGACCAACAGACCTAGCCCTGTTGCTAGCATCCCTCTATTTGAAGCTCTGAAGGCAGGGCTCAGAGGTCCATCTGCTGGGGGTGGGGGGGCTCAGTTTTCCCCCTGGGAAAGTCAGGGAATTCTCACACAAGCTGCCAGCAGACAGAATCCAACCAGCAGAAATGTCTTGTTTGGCCCACACAATATTTTTAAAAATATCTGCATTCATTGTCAACATTTTAAAATAGGAAAGGCCTCATCAAACTCCAGTTTTCTGAAGTTTATTTGCAAATTGGGTGGGCGTGGCATGATGAGCCTGAACCGCCACATGACCAAGTGAAGCCAGGGCTACTGCCCAACAGAGCACACACTGACAGGGTGGCACAGACCCCACCTGGCACCTCAGCCTTTTATGGTTCCTCCCTGACTTTACAGCTCACATGACAGTGTCTAAAACCATTTCTGACCTTGATACTACAGGGGCACAGAATTGTTTTCTTTTTTTGGTTTTGGTTATTGTCTGGTTGATTATTCACGAGACTGAGTCTCTCCAGGTAGCCCAGGTTGCCCTGAATCTGTGAACCTCCTGCTTCAGCCTCCCAAACTCTGTTTTTGCTAACGGGCACCCCCAACTCCTGACTATGGATGTCGTATTTCAAGGCCCCAGGTAATGCCAAGATCACATGCTGGAGACATCCCTAGGCTCTGAATCGCCAGCTTTCTCTGCGCCAGGGTCTTAGCAACCATGCAGGAGAGCCAATATTCAGAATTAACTGCAAGGAAAGGCCTTTGGCTCCTTATCTGATTCCTTATCAGAGCCACGTATATGAGGAGTCTTCTTGTCCACAATTCATGGCCTGAGGCTGAAATGTCTCCAACAGGCTTCCATAGTTGAACAAGCACTTGGTCCCCAGCTGATGGTGCTCTTTGGGTCTAGCTGAAGCAGGTCACTAGATGTGTACCTTGAAGGACATGGACACCTTTGGTTCTGGACCATGTTATCTGCTTCCTGCTTGGCAACACAGAGAACTGCCCCACCCCCACAATGCCATCCCCGCCATGGTGACTGAGGGTTTCTAAAACCATTCTAAGTTGCTTCTGTCAGGCATGTCCTGTGATCAGAGGAGTAACTACCAGCCCATGGTATCCTGTAGGTTTTCTACAGAGGCCCAGAGATGGTGAGTGAATTGCCCAAAGTCACAATGATCTGAGTCCCTTTAACATTCTAGAAGTTAGGATGTCTTCTAGGCTTTGACTCAAGGTCCCAGTGGACATCCTCAGAGGCTGCCCTGTGGGATATAACGGGGCACTTGGAGTGGAATTCAGGCGTCAACAGTCAGGTTCTTGAGAACATGGAACCTGGCTGTTTTCTGCAGACCCTGCTTTTCTAGAACCATCCTTTCCTATGACACATGACTCAAAGCTCACCAAGGCCTCAGCATGTCCAGGAGCTCTGGGATGTTCAGGACCACTCCCACCCAGACTACTGACTCAGGTCAGCAGTAGGTCAGCTCCCCAGCGGGCTGAGATGCATAATCAAGAGCCAAGTGAGAGATCTGCAGCAACAGGTTCAAATGTATCAGTGAAGCATTTACTGCCCGAGCCAAGTGAGTCCCAAGCAGAGATGTTCATCTCCTTTCTTGTTCTCATCAAAAATGTTCACGCCCTACCTCCCAGCCCTGTGCCCGTGCCACCTTGTACAGCGGTGAACCTCGAAGAAGTGATTAGGGTCTTGAGGTTGGGATACCCTAGTAAGAGGATCCACAAGTGTCATCACAATAGGGCACCTTTGTGCAAGGTAGAAGGCTGGGTTGGGAGTGAAGATGATCCATCAGAAGCAGAGCATACAGTGATATGAGCCAAGGGTCCCAATCTCTTAAAATGAAATGAGGCAGAAGAACGGGCTCCCAGGAGCATCAAGAGTGCCACAAAGGGCTGGGGCTCAGCTGGAGAACACTTGCCTAGCATGAGCAGAACTCTGGATTCTATCTCTAGCACCACGAAGAAAGCAATCCAGCCCTTGTGACAGACACTTGCACTTCACGCTAGGGACCTCATTCATAGATAAATCTGTTGTTTTAAGCCACCAGGTTCCTTCAAAGTCACCTCCAAGAAACCTGTTCTGACTACACTAGCCTCAGCAGTGGTCCCATGGAGAGAGACCCTTGCATAAAATGTCTGACCCTTCCTCTTGGTGTCTCCTATAGGAGAAGAGCATGAAACATGGATCAAGACTTCTGCAATTGACTGACCTTCCCTGATCTCTTTGAGCCTCAGTACATGGGAGGTCTTCAGGAACAAGTGCCCCTTTCTCCCTCAGCAACAACCACTGAACAAACTGGTTTGTCTCTGACAATGCTATCCTTCCTCAGAGCTCAGAGGCCATAGTCCCTGTCCATTCTAAACCATCTCTGGCAGATGTGCCCTTTAGAAAGGGCTCTTCTGGAAGCCGAGGACAGTCTCAGAGCATCTGAGACATGTCATAGTGACCTTGGCCTTCGGCACCAGATAACAGGAATTGCTCATTTTCCTCAGGAAAACAGAAGCTGACATTGGGAACACACCACTGCCTCACATGTTGGGACTGGAGGGTGGGGAAAGGAGGAGAGCTAGAGATTCCAAGGCCAAGGTTGAGCTCTGGACCCACAGACATACCTGCAGCCCTCTCACGGGTCATCCTGGCCTAGATGCTGGTTTCCCAGCCTTCCTATTCATCTGTTCCTTGTAGCCAAATGGGGCGGAGACAGTCAGAGAAGTTCCAAGAAGTCCTAAGATCAGGATTTGGGCTTATGTGTCTTTGTGTCCCCCCCCATGTCCCCTGCTCCCCTTTCTGTGCCCTTTCTGTCTCTTTCAATTTTTAATCCCTCATTTCTGTTTCTCTCCAGCTACCTATGATATTCTTAAATTTTTATTTCAATGCTGTTCGTAT
>LR749500.1:3943414-4045899 GCA_902729485.2 Mus minutoides
TCACTCTGAGTGGCAGCTGACTGAGTGTGGACAGACAGGTCACCCTGAGTGGCAGCTGACTGAGTGTGGACAGACAGGTCACTCTGAGTGGCAGCTGACTGAGTGTGGACAGACAGGTCACTCTGAGTGGCAGCTGACTGAGTGTGGACAGACAGGTCACTCTGAGTGGCAGCTGACTGAGTGTGGACAAACAGGTCACTCTGAGTGGCAGCTGGAGAAAGATGTGGGAGGGGAGATGGTGGTGGGGGAAGCTGTTAATGATGGAGGTCAGAGGCACTCAAGGAGTCGGGGAGGGGGATGAGGCCAGCAGGGCATGGTGGAAAGCTTCTTGTACCTCCTAGACACCAGTTGATTTCATGCCACCTGCTGCAGGTCTATAGTTGTGGGGCTGTTACTGGGGTGGGGGAAGGGAAATCTCCCCTGTCCTGGTTTGTGATGGTTGGTTGGTTGGTTGGTTGGTTGGTTGGGTTTCTGTCAGCTTGACATGTGCCAGAGTTTGAGACCTTTGAGGGTAATACCTGCCTCTAGTACTTCTGGTCCACCATACTCCCACTACCATGAACTCATCCACCATGCCTTCCCTCCCACAGTGGAAGCGCTCAAAAACCATGAGCCAAAAATACAGTTTTCCCCTTAGGGAAAACATTTTTGTCTTGGCAGTGAGGAAAGAAAAACAGGACAATATCCCAGACCTCGACCCTGCATCAGCACCATCGGGGCACAGAGGAAAGGAACCTGACTCCAGCTTGCCAGGAGCTCCAGACTGAACAACTGGGTCATACTCCACATCATGCCATCTATATCATCAGCCAGGAGTGCCAAGCACCATAGCTGCCCTCAACTGACAGTGGGCATGGATCTCCATCACCCTGCAATGTATCTCTATCATCACCCTGCATTCCTGATGAGAGGAACCGGAGAGGTACAAAGAAGGGCAGAGCCCAGGACTCCAGCTAGCAGGTGGCAAAGCTGGGACTGCTTCCAGTGGGAGGGGCTGGGGGTGGGGGGAGAAGGGAGAGCTTACATGCCATTTCCTGTACTAGAAGCATGTAGGCAAGTGACCTAAACCTTGCTGAGCTTAGGTTACTTCATCTCTGTGATGGGATACTAGTGACAGAGCCTCAGTGGGGACTTCCAGGAAACAACAAAATACACGAGAAAGTGCCCAGGCTGCAGGGAAGAATGGATTGAAGGCCACCCTGGGTCAGACCATGGAGCCAGTGGGGCTGTGAGGACAAGAAGGAAGCAGCTGGTCTGGCTGGAGAGCCCCTGAGGGGATGGATGCCACCACAAGGATGAGAGGGGGCCCGGGAACATGAATCGGATGAGGACGTGCAGGCCAGGAGCTCAGTGGTTGAGTTGAAGGTCGTGCTGAAGGGTTGGAAGAGAGCAGAAGGGGCTGAGGAAGCCCCAGGGTCAGGCTGGGTAGATAAGGTCTTCAGGCTTCCAAGCAGAGCCAGGAGCATGAGGAGAATGAGCAAACACTTCCTGAGGGTGGACAAGTCCATCACAGGGTCCCCAGTGACACTGACAGTCTTCAGGTGGTGGTAGACACAGCAAGGTGGTCCCAGGCAAGATGGAGTACCCACTAAGGCATTGCCTCTGTAGTTCTCAGTGTGTGTGGCCTCAGACCACATGGCCAAGTCTCTAAGAGAATGGGGAACTACATAAGTACACCAGTCTGTCCCCACCCACTCCATTTTTTCCAGTCTTCATGATGGTAGGGCCGCCAGCAGCTGAAATGGGGACCCTGACCTCTGAAGAGCCACGACTCTGTCATGCAGGTCAGCATCTTACGTGGGTGAAGCATGGGCTCTGGGATAGCACTTTATAAACCTCACAGACTTAGAACCTGATCATAAGGGGGTCTGTCCCTCTTTATCCCACTCACCCAGAGACAGGGTGAGAGACGTGGACAGCCACCAGCAGAGTGCTTGACAAGATACTCAACTGGGCCACACGAAGAAGAAGACGACACTTCCTCAGCCTGATCTCCAAGGCATAGGCAGAAGATCAATAAACTCCCCAAATCTCCAGTGTATGCACTCTTAGGAGGTTCCAGCCAAGGTGACTGTTTGACACCTGGGTTTCATTGGATAGCTAAGCTGATCTTGAACTTGTTATCTTCCTTCTTCTGGGCCTCCCCAGTGCTTGTGTGGCAAGCTGCCCATCATGCCTCACTGGGATTATTCAGGCCCAGGTGACATTGTCCTGGAGGTAAAACAGTACCACTGTGTGCGTGTGTGCATGCCATGTAAGGGGCGGGGGTGGGGGGTGGCAGTGGGGGTCCTGTCTAGTCTGACAGTCACTTTGAGCCAACTCTGGAAGGACACAGTATCTTTCATCCTGCCCTCTCCCTCCCACCCCCACCTATACCACAGGATCCTGGCTTTCTCACTTTGGCAGAGGAGTTTAAAAATATCCAGACTGCCCAGCTTAGAGTTTGCTCTCTCATCTGGAGGTACCCACAAAGCTTTTGCCAATAAAAACGGCATTTTCCTTTGGTGTTTATAAAGATCAAAGTCCCAGGGAATAAGCAGGCTGGCGGCCTTTGAGAACAGCGGCTTCCCAGAGTCTGAGGTTTGAGGTTTCAAAAAAAAAAGGGGAAAGTTTTTTAAGGAGGCCCAAAAGGTTAGGTTTCCAGACAGTTCACAAAAGAAGGAGCCAATCCAGTTAAGATCAGATGAAAAAAATAGATCCGACCTCAGTAGTAATAAAATTTAGATTAAAATCCCATGAGGCAGCTCCTGAAGCAGGCCTATTAAGCAAAGATTTTCAAAGATGAACTCCAGGAGGCGGAGAAGAGAAAGTGCCTTTCCCTCCAAGAATCATTTATTTCTCCAGTTTCCCAGGTTCTCTGCAGATAAGGGCCGGGCTACCCAGGCTGGCTACCACCTTGAACTCCCTTGTTTTCGGCTGCTTCTCCTGGAATGCTCTTTTGTCTTATCCTGTGGCTGGCTACTTTTCTCCACGTGGGTCTTAGTTCCACTCTCTACTCGTCTGAGACGTGGATGCCAGCTCACCCCACCACCCTGCAGGTCCCCTCGGCTGGGCACTCCCCCACCGACACACCTCTTTGCCATCCCTTTACAGCATCCCCTTGCTTTGGCTTTCCCATCTGTAAAATAGGTGTTCCTACTGCTCCTTCCTTCTTTGTAACTCCAGGGATACAGGCAGGCCCTGGCATCCTACCCTCTCTGCCTCTTCTCTCTCCTCACAATGCTCTGGGCAGCCCAGCAGTGTTCCCTGTGGGCACAGAACCAGCTTTTCCTTGTATTCTAGGAGCTGGGCCTTTCAGCTCCAGGGTGGGGCTGTACCCAGGGCAGCACTGGGTATCAGAGTTTACCGAGTTTGGCTAAGGACTGGGCATGTGACTGGAGCTGAGCCAGTCAGGACCCAACTTGAGACTTTTTGGAAACATTTAGCTCTCCTGCCCCTGGCAGTTGCTAAACTGGGGAGGGGAAATGGAAGATGGGGGAGGGGGAACCTCTGTCCTCATACAATCTGTCCTCAGGAAACTAGTACAGGAAAGAGCTGAGCTCAAGCACCTGGATCCAGCTATGCCTGAAGGAGCCTGTGCGCATAAATAAGCTCTTGTGCAGGTTGCTGGCAAGTCCTCTACAGCTTCGGCTCTAGAGCTTTCGGCCTTTGCTGTCCCTGTAAGGATGTTTATCACAGAAACGTTTGTTTACTGGTCAGTCTGCCTCCTGGACAGCATCTTCAACCCTCTATGTGACGCTGCTAGGCACAGCACTGACCAAGCCTCCAGGGAAGAGAGAAAAAGACAGGCAGATAAAGCCAAGAAGCTTGGGGTTTTAATGGGGGGCTGCTCTGTCAGTTCCAGAAGCTCCAGACTGTGATCCAAGCAATTAACCTTTCCATGGGAGCCAAGGCCAATTATGTCCCGGAGGTGTCTGGGCATCTGTGTGGCTGACCAAACGCCTCAGCCTGTCTTGGTTCTTACAGGCTGAGCACACAGCACATGTACTGCCTGGTTTGTCTCCTCCTTCCACTGGATCCTCCCTCCTCCCGGCTCCAGACACTGTCCTCAGTGACCTCTGCATGTCCGCTTCCCCATCCAGTACTTCCTGTGCTGGAGACAGCAAGCGTGCTCCCAAGTTCCCCACCATCTGGTCAGGCCTGACCCCCCATCCACCATTGGTCTCAATCCTGTAACTTGTCTCGGTCAGGACATTAATGTGACAGAAACACCTTATAAAGTAGATGTAAAACTGCTGGTCACTAATGGCTTTATCTCCATCCAGGACGTGCTCAGGCTAGCTCATTGATGGCTAAGTGACCAGATTCCCCTCAGAGTTGGTCTATAATCCTAAGATAAGAGCAAGCCATCTGCCAGCAGAAGCTTCGGACCAGCTTTGGCAGGAGCTTTTGGAATACGGACTCAGCCTTGCATACCTTTGAGGGGTATGGTTGTTACACAGCATGGTTGTGTCTGTAGATAGCTGATACATCTAGGTGCCCTGGTTCCTTCCCTTCAGCTTTCCGGGCACTCTTCATCTGTCTAATGTGTCTTTCCTGTCCCCGCTGTGATCAGTGCACACAGCCCATGTGGCTATAACAGAACACCTGAGAGTGAGTCAGCTACAGAGAGCAGAGCTTGTGTTCTTAGGATTCTGGAGGTTGACGTCTGAGATCAAGGAGTTGGTATGGAGAACTGGACTCTCATGATGTCTCAGTGTCAAATTGCGCTACTCCAGAGTATGGCTGTATCCCTGCAGGCACTCAGCATCATAGATTCGGGCGCATCCTCTGACTCCTGGTTTTCTCACTTGGAGGCAATAACCACATCTCTGCCTGTATCATAGAAGGAACTGCACTGCACTCTACCCATGCCTTGAGTACCTAGCCTGCAAGGATTCACCTCCCGATGACCTCCAAGGCAAGCTCCTCACCTCCTCCATTACCGGTGGTGTCTGGCCAGCAACCACCCAGAGAGGGTAGATCTACTGTGGCACTGGAGGAAGCAAAGAATTTTCTCGCTGAGATATGTTCTGCCTAGCTCTGGAAAGCCACCACTGCTGGTCCTCTGGGAAGGGCTGTGACAGTCCACTGCCCTGCTCAGAAAGGCTAAGCTAAGCAAGTCACCAGCCTACAGCATCCGATGGTGAACTAATGTTCACATCCTTCATCCTCTCCTCCCATGCTGTCCTGTGCATTTTAGTACAAGGACCAATACAGAGGGAAATGAAAGGTTCCCTTCAGGGGGAAATACTGCTGCCAAGTTAGCACAGAAGTCCCTTGATGTCCCCAGGGCTGGACTCCAGGTTCCCTGGGGGCCACCAACCAAAGTTCCATGAACACAGACACATTCTCTCACCTGCATGAGCACTTGGGACATCTGATATGAGGTATGCCCAGAGAAGTACATTGTCAGAGAATTTTGTTGTTGCTATTCTTTTTCTCACAGTGCAGCCCAGCCTGCCCTTGAACTCGCATCTCTCCTGTCTCAGCCTATGATTATAGGCATGCGTCTAAACTTTTGGAAACATTTTGGGCCTTAGTTGTTTGGGGGCGGGGGGGGTGTTTATGAACTCCACCAGCATCCTGTGCTGTGTTCATTCCTAGTCAACTGCAGCTGATGTAGTGTCACAAAAACCCCTGCTGGTGGGTGTGATCACTGTCCCTTTTACACAGTGGGGAGCACCAAGGCCCTGACGGTTCATGGGCTTCCGCTTGGTCCCAGAGCTTCTCAAAGGCAGTAGTGGGGGCTGGGCTCTGAGGCTGTGGCTGTGACCAGTAGAGTCACTATGCTTTGTCACTGTACTGCAGACTGAGCCACGCACGCAGGATCTTCTCACTGAGGATAACCGAGCAAGGCAGGCTCACACACAAGTGGGAGCTGGGCCTCAGTCTCCTCAAACTTGCAAGTCCATGTCCTGAGTCTCTTGGGCAACAACAATGTATGGCCATGACCTACTTCTCCCCCATGGCTGCCTGACACACACTCCCAGCCCCACCGCCAGCATGAACAAACTCGGCTCAGTCCAGCCACCTTCCTCCAATCTCTCTCCCTCTCTCTCCTCTCTCTCTCTCTCTCTCTCTCTCTCCAACCTGCTCTCCTTGCTGCTGGATGGTACTTCACTGCCTCAGGGCCTGGGTAAGGCTGTTGCTGATGTGCAGAGTGTCTTCCCACAGCATCTCTATCCTCCACTCCTCTCTGATCTTTTGCTCAATGTCACCTTTTCTGTGAGGCCTGCTTGCTGTGCGGCCCCAAGCTAGGGATCTGTCAATCTCAACAAGCCCTATGAAAGTCAAACTCCCACCACAGTTTCACCTCCCATGCACCCACTCAAGCTCCCAGCATGCCTTGGGGGCAAGCCATGCCAGCTAAGACTGACACTGAGGCTTGGTCCCTATGCCTCAGAGCACACATTTTCAAGGGATCAGTGACAAAGTCGGAGACGACACAGGACAAGCTGCCTATGTCTGAGTGCAACAGGTATAGACAAGGAGTGCCATGAGAGGACTGGGGACCAGGCATGGCCATTCTGACACCAAACTTGCTTTGCCTATCTTGTTAATGTGCCCGTTCCTTAGGCTTGAGAGCCGAGTCTTAGTCATGCAAATAAAGAAACTGGCACTGTAACAGGTGCTCCAGAGACAAACAAACAGGTCACCACCACCAAAAAGCAGGCAAATACCAATCAAGAGTAGGTGGTCTAGACTGTATCGTCATGCTAGCACGGGAGACTCTGAGCCATAAAAAACAACAGATCATGGCCGGGGACATCAGTATGAAGAAATCCTAAGAAAATCATAGATCCATCATGGAATCACCCATGAGCCAAGTTCCAGTCTATCCAGAGTTCAGACAGAAGTGAAACCATGCCGCGTGTTTACTGAGATGAGGATGAAGATGAGACACAGAAAAGTCAGTGTTCCTGGGTGCAAGGGGCTGAGGCTAGAGGGTGGGGACCCAGGGCCTCCACTGAGAGCGATCAATGGCTTGTTGCCTAAATCGGTGATTCACTCGTCTTTATTGCTGGTACTTAAGCTTGACTCTCATAAATATTCTTTTGTACCTATTCCAATATTTAATAAAGTTCATTTCTCGAAGGCAAACAATGTAGGTGGGCTTCTGTGGGAACTGCAGTGGGCGTGCGGGCGGACGAACGCACAGCCTGATCTTGGTTGCCTCCTGTTGTGCAAATAAAGTTTTATCGGAACACAGCACTCACTTTACATACTGGCTGCAGGCTAAATGATCCCAGCAGAGACCGTGGTGGTACCCATCTTTGCTGTCAGACAGAACCCAAGCAAAACAAACAATGCCAGGGGGGAAACGTCTCCCAGCCCTGAACAAGAGCAATGAACCAAACTTGCAGGCTGAACTTAATTACATCCTTCTACACTTTTTTGATGTCTAGAGATAAACGCCAGAGCCTTGTGGAGGAGCAGGCAAGCATTCTGCCGCTGAGCTACGCCTGCAGCATTACTATCTTGAGATGGGGTCTTGCTCTGTAGTCCCCCCACTAGTCTTGACTGACAATCCACCTGCCTCAGCCTCCTGAGCAGATGGAACAGGGACTAACAGGCCTGCATCAGCCTCAGCTTCTACTTATTTTTTATGAGTAGAAGTGTAAAAGTTTTATAAGTAGATGTTTAAAAGCAGTACACTTTCAACAGTTGGTGTCTGTGAAGTTGACACTAAGTAGAGTCACATAAGAAGCAGGAGCCTCAGCTGAGGTGTGCCTCCTTCAGATTGGCCCTTGGGCACGCCTGTGAGGCATCTTCTTGTTTGGCGATTGACGTGGAAGAGCTCAGCCCACTTCAGGAGGCTCCACCTCTGGGCAAGTGGGCCTGAGAAATATAAGGTAAATGAGCAAGCCAGTGAACAGCACTCCAAATGGTTCCTGCCTCTGTTCCTGCATGAGTTTCTGCCCTGACTTCTCTCAATGACAGTCTGTGATTGGGTTGTGTAAGCCAAATAACCCTTTCCTCTCCAAGCTGCTTTTGGTCATGATGTTTATACAGCAATAGAAAGCTAACAAATATGACATTCATTGTTTAAAAAGATTCCACTGGTGGATGAAGAGCTATTTCCCCTCAGCGTCTGGGACTATGCATGCACCACCCGACCCTCAGATCCAGAGATGCTGATCATGCAGCTTGTACCCGGTCTCGTTTCCTTACTATCATCTCGGGCATTTTTATGTGTCACTTAATTACATTCCATTTTTGCTATGATAAATAACAATGCAATTAGTGGTCGCGTACACACGTCTCAGCTGACACTATGAAATATCATAGAGTCATCCAAAATGAATTCTTGGAGGCATCTTAATAATATAAAGGTTGTCACAGCTGCATTATTGATTTCCACAGAACGCCCCGAAACAATATGAATGGCCTGGCCATGGGGATTAGTGTGCACTTGGTGCGGTAGCAGACAGAATATTTTGGAGCCATTAAGCCCCATGATCAAGAGTGAGGAAACGTTCATCTCTCCGAGTCTCCATTCCCTCACCTACTAAGTGAGGGTCAGGCCTCCCAGAATTCCTTGGGGAGGATCTGTGGAGAGTTACTGGGGATGGGAGCCAGGGCCTCCTGTGTTCTAGGCAAGTACCCTGAGCTGCACGCCAGGCCAAGAGGAATTTCTAAGGCAGTTGGGCATGAATGGGCCTGGTGTTAGAGGGGTTCTGCCTCAGCCAGCCACTACTGCAACATTAGTTGCAGCAGCACAAACAACAACTATGCTGGACAGGAATGAGTTTGCAACCAGATAAGTGTACCCGTCCCATCGCCCTGTTCCTACTAGCTAAATATTTTGACCCTTGTTCCTGGTCACGACCATCCTAGCATGCAAATACCATCCTGGGAAGCTGACAAGCCTGTGACATCCAGGAACAGGTGACCAGTGTCTCTATTGGCTCTATAATCACTGATGATCTTCCATTCCCAAGGGGTTTGGAAAAGAATTGTAACCAAGAAAGGTTCTGGAAACGGCAGACCACACAGATCTTGAAAAAAAAAAGTTCAAGCTGGGAGGGAGACAGTTGTGGGGAGGGGACTCAGGAGCAGAGCATCTGCCACATCCACCCCTAGAGGATGTATGTATGCCCATGTGCATGGGCACCCCAGGAAATGGAATATGAGGTCAGGGGCAACGGGTCAGCAGGGCCAGGCAACCTGATGATTCCAGCTGTGTGTGTGTGTGTGTGTGTGTGTGTGTGTGTACACACGCAAACACACCTGTGTGACCTTTCTATTTCTGTTGAAAAAGAAATATTTTAAAGCAAAGAAAGCCATGTACAGTAGGTTGCTTTGTGGGGCCACAAATAAAAATTGGATCTCAAGCTGGGCAGTGGTGACACATTCCTCTTATCTCAGCACTCAGGAGGCAGAAGCAAGCAGATCTCTGTGAGTTCGGGGACAACCTGGTCTACAGATCAAGTTCCGGGATAGCCAGGGCTACACAGAGAAACCTTGTCTGAAAAAATAATTTTTTTTTTGCAGCTTGACAGCAGCAGGGCAACCTGCTCCCTGGGCCTGGACCACAAGTTCTCACCACTTACTACACAGTTTGCACTGAGCATGTGCTGTGTGCAGGGTGATGCTTAGTGTGACGAGCATAGGGCTCAGGAGAAAATGAGCTCACACCCCAGGGAGCCCGCTGTTAAATTCACTAAGTTAATTCACTAAGTGGGGCCCCCAGACAAGCGGCTGAAGTTCTTTACAGTAAAAGCTCCAATGCCAAGTGCCTGAGTGACAAGACCACAAATGCTCCCACTGTCCACTCTTCAGAAAATTGTCCTTGGCTGGACTACAAGGTCATGTCTATTCACTGTGACCCCTCAGGCAGCTGTGGAGAAAAGAGGCCAGATTCTGCTGTGGGGAGATGGTGGCCTCTCCTAGGAGTCTTCCTGTATACACTTTCTGCTACTTGAGCATTCGTCATTAATAAGCAAAAGTAAGTTTCTAATACAAGAAATAGGCTCATTTCTTAGGATCACCACCCAGGAGCCAAGTCTAGGGGGTGACATTGGGCTGCAGCCAAAAGAAAAAAGGAAAAATCAGCAAGGAGCAGTGCTTCTGAGAGAAACCTTCTGTCAGCAAGTGCAAGGGCCCTGGGGTAGAAACAAGAAGCTGCTGTGGCTGGACAGGCAGACAGCTTGAAACAGAAGCACATCTGTGTGGGCTTAGAGCCTATAACAGAAGCCAATGTGGCTGGACAGATGGACAGTTTAAATGAAGGTCCAGCCCAACTTCCATCTGCATTAAACTGAACAGGGTGCTGGGCTGAGGACAGACTTGCTGGCCTCCCTCACAAGCATCTCAGAGGCAAGGCTATTGCAACAGAAAGTCAGAATCCTGTGAATATAAACTTGATGTAGTCCAGAGCTCCCAGGAGCCCCGTTCAGAGGGTAGGGAGCCTCAGGAAAGCGTCATGTGCTGGGCGTGGAGAGTGAAAACAGGGGTAGCCTGGAGCCACAGCCTGGGCCTGGGACAATGGCGTGATTGAAGACCCCAAAAGAGAAAAAGCATTCCAGAGGGGGTGACAAAATGAATTGAAGAAGCAGGAGATGGGACAAGAGACAGCTGCTGGAGACCATGAAGGAGCCTGGTGACACCAGAGCCCAGAAGGCCCTGATCCAAACCAGAGAGGGGTGGAGCCAGACTCGGCAAGCCCTTGGGGCCAAAGCAGGCTCTGGACTGTCCTCTAAGGCAGAAAGGAAATACTAACAAACTTTGGAAACATTAATATTTATCTATCCGACCCATCTTTTTTTTCTTTTTCTTTCTTTCTTTCTTTTTTTTTTTTTTTTTTGCCTGCTGAATATAAAATTGATAGCTGGATACCCAGGGCAAGACTGCAGAGTGAGAACCAGAAGAAGGGATGCAGGGTAGGCATCAAATACACCTTCCTGCAAAATATTAGGAAGTTGTGGGGGATCTAATAGAAAACAGACCTGAAAGGCTTTATAGACTGGGGAGGCTTGTGTAGGTTCTCTGGATTACTGGACACTTTTATTCTTGGTCTGGAGCTGCAAGCTGCCAATATATCACACTAAACCAACATCCAGCAGTGTAGGAGGTGCGTATGGGACCTGTGTGCTCCAGATAAACGAGTCACTGGCTCCTTTTCTTTACCCAAGGCAGGCATTGCTAACCAATCATGACTCTGTCCCACAGAGTCCAGGAGTTGCCTCACAGTTTCTCCTGCCCCCACCCCTAGCTGTCCAGGCAGCCACTACCAATCAGACAGGGAAGAGATGAAAGAAGCCATTTTTGTTCTCCTTTGAACTGGTCCAATTCCATCATGACCAGAGTTGAAGTAGGCTGTGTGAGGATTCTGACTCACGTTTCACTCAGCAAGCTGTTGGCAGAACCTGGGGATACCCTGAACCTTCCAATTCTTGGTCAAACCTGGATGACTCAAGGTGGAGGAATATGTCAGGGAACAAAGAAAGTTCTAGAAATCGGGGATGCCCAGGGGGAGATGGCTTCCCACTGTTGCCAGAATGAACTAACTGCCTACGGTAGACTCTGAGGCTGTCCAACCTCCAGCCCTGTGTTCCTGACCAGCTCCATGTGCTACACAGTGACCATCAGACATGCTGAGCTCAGGCTACCTCACAGCCTTCTCAGGGCATCCCAGAAGGTGGCAAGCACGCACACCGGCAGCTCCTGGCAGGCATCCCTCCAGCCTAGCGTGCGGGCCCAGAAGGAAGACACTGTTACTTCTCTATAAACCCTGCAAAGGTGTAAGCCACCCAACATCTGGTGCACATCACGGCAGCAAGAAGATGGGAGGTCTGCTTAGATCCAATGTCCCTGGAATTGGATCTCCTCATCCATTCTATCGAGGCCAAGTCATAGCAAGAAGAGTGTGTGTGGGAGCAATGGCAATGTAGCAAGAAAGGGAGGCACACTGCAGCCTCGCCTCACTGCAGCCTCGCCTCACTGCAGCAGCCTCGCCTCACTGCAGCCTCGCCTCACTGCAGCCTCGCCTCACTGCAGCCTCACCTTGCCTCACTGCAGCCTCGCCTCACTGCAGCAGCCTCACCTCACTGCAGCCTCGCCTCACTGCAGCCTCACCTTGCCTCTCTGCAACCTCGCCTTGCCTCACTGCAGCCTCGCCTCACTGCAGCAGCCTCGCCTCACTGCAGCCCCACCCAGAGGAAGCATGGCGTGCAGGTTGTCTAGACACACTCAGATCTTTCCACAGACAAGGAAAGGGACCAGAGGTGAAGGGTTTATTCCATCCTTCCCAGTGTCGCTCTGTCTCACCCTTACACACCAAACAGCATATTTGGAGATGACTGAAAAGCTGGGCACAATGGTAGAGCATATCTGTCATTCCAGCACTCAGGAACCAGAGGCAGGAAGGTTATGAGTTCAAAACCATAGCAAAAATCTATTCTTAACAACAAGCAAAGGGAGTTGCACTGGAGAATGCCTGGGAAATCTTGCCTGCAGAAGAACAGCAAGGCCTCTCTGGATGCCTTCTTCGAGGCATCCTTAAGACACACAACCCCTGTTCATTGCTTTCCTCCCACATATCATCTTGCTTTAAGGGTAAGAAAATTACCCTTCGATTTTACATTAATTTTATTAGGCATGCACACACATTCCCGACACCTAAGGAGGTCAGAGGACAGGTTGCGGGAGCCAACTGTTTCCTTCTACCACTTGGGATCCAACTCAGGCTGTCAGGCTTAGCAGCAAGCACCACTGAGCCATCTTGTCAACCTTCTCCCTACCCCTCCCAAGAAACAATTCTTGCTGACTTAGCTGAAGCTCTCTGGACACCCTGAGCAGTCACAGCTTTCTCCAAATTCCTACAGCAGTCAGCCTTTAGTACTGGGCCAGTTAGCAAATGTTTGCTTCAGTGTATGATGGGGGGGCCCTAACCCTAGCCCACTGACTTTGGGGTTCTAATGTGGCGGCTGTCTGCATGTGAGGCAGACTTAAGTAACGTGGGCAGAGTCTTAAAGTCATTATTTAGCCGTGGGAAATTTCCAGAATCCTTGGGGGACAAACATCCCTTCAGGAGAGCGCCTTCCTGCTGGCTGCCTCCCTGTCTGCACAGCTCACCCTCTCTCTCATCATCTTCTTGTGGAGAGTGTTTTCCCCATTGGCTATCTGATCTTGCAAAATGGGACCAAGGCATGCTTTGCTCAAACAAATGTTAAGCAGCCCAAGGAGCGTGGGCCGGCCACTGGGTACAGACACCACCAGGCAGGGAGTTGCTGTTCATCACAGCAGGCTGCTGTCACCCTCCTAGCCAGCAGCCTACAGAAGCCCTGTGATGGGCTGAAAGGCCTTCAGGGAACATGTAATTAAATCCCCAAAGATTGCCAGCTCTCCCGCTAGTGAGAGGAGAAAAGAGAGAGGCACAGCAGGCAAGCAAGTCCAGACAGTGACAACCAAGGCGGACAGAGGCTGCCCTGGCTGCAGTGGCCCACCAGGCCATATGAGGAGATATGAGGAGCCGAGCTGAGGAGCCTGGAGGTTTCATCTCAGGAGCCGAGGGGGAGGAGGCAGGTTATTTCTAACCAGAATCTGGCTGAGAAGGGCTGTAGCGGCTTAAGACTCTGACAGGTGGAAAGGAGTCTGTGCTGGCCCTCCTTTTTTTTCCTAAATCTCTATGACTCATCAGTCTACCTGGTGTGCAAAGGATAACTGCAACCAGAAGGGCTGGCAAAGGCGACATCCTACAGTGTCATTCTTGGCTCCCCGCTGAGACTGATGGCCGCTGGCAGACACATGCAGACATCCTGTCAGCTCAAGTGTTAAAATACTTTCCCACCTGGCCATACAATAAGCAACAGTTTTCTTCACACCTCCTCCTGGCTGCCCCTCCCCACCTTGCCTGCCTCTCCAAGGTGGGTGTTTTCCTTCCAGGCTTTGGCCCAGCAGCGAGGCCAGTGTTGATTTTAGGACTTAGAACCGGTGTTGTGAGACTATATAGCACTCTTTAGTGATATGAACCTTTAATTTACAGTTCCCATTTCCTTCAAAACAACCATTATGACCAAACACTATGTGAATTCACCACTTTTATTTTTTGAGACAGATGCTCTCTATGTACCCCACATTTACCTGGAACTCAAGATCCTCCTGCCTTAACTCCTTAGAATGAGGTTCACAGGCATAAACCACCCCGCCCGTCCCCACCATTCCTGAAACAAGAGGTATAATGCCATCTCCCTTCCTGGTTCCCTTCCATCTTTTCCTCCCAAACTCCTGTCCATCCTTCAAAAGCTTTTTCGGTCATGCCAAGTCCGTACATCATGGCTTCCTGCACACTCAGTGAACGGGCTCAAGGGCTTGAAGTGGTCCTCACTGTGACCAGAGCACTGCCTGAGTTTCAACCACTACTGTGGTTTCAGGTTCCTGTTTTAATGATGTCTCTTGGACAATAGCCTCCCAGACAATACCTATTGTTTGTCATTTGGGGCAATGGCAGGAGATTGGCACACAGTGTCATCATTTTTAATGTCTCACGCCAACCACAAATGGCAACCAGGTAGGTTTCTCCGCCTCCCTGGTTCAGCATGCTCCCCAGTCGGCTGCGGGGATGAATGAGACACAATAAACACATCCATCACGGCTCATCTGTTTGTCCTTGCCATGACCAGGCCCATCTGTCCCATCCCATCCATCATCTGTCCTTCCTGCCTGAAATGACTTATTTCTCTGTCCTCTGTACTACCCTCGTCCCTCCATCTCTCTAGTGGCCACAAGAACGTCAAAACCATAGGTCTCTCCTCTTCATTATGCCTGTGCCTCCAAACATCTCCCTGCTTGAGGCATCTAACTCAAGGGATGCCATTGCATTCTACTCCTCCAACAACCAGCTACAGAAGAGTTCCCAACACACACATGTCCCTGTAGAATGATGACAGATCCACAGCTGACCAAGACCACCAGTCACCTTTCTGGAAAGGTGGAACTTGGTGATGCAGGGCCTGTCTCCCCCAGTGTCTTTGGCTCTTCCAGTTTGCCTTCCTCCTTCAGCAACTGTGATTTCTAAACTGTACAATGGACATCTCTCAGGTGCCATTTGCCCAGCAGTCTGAGCTGGGAGTTATGAGCGGTGTTCAAGTCCACAGTGAAGCCCTGTAGAGTCTCCTGCATCGTGCGGTTGCTTATGATCTATGTGCTCAGTCTGTCACAACTGCCTCAACGTGCATCACTCAGATGTAGAAGGAGGCCTGACAGTGGCGCCAGAATCTACTGTGGGGTGCAGGCTGATACTGGGCTGGGCCACCAGCAGCTGTGCTGTCTTACTTCTGGCTGGCACTGAGCTCTCTAGCTCAACGACTGCTCTGACAACTTCTGTCAGAGCCAGAGGCCAACCACAGTCTACTGATTTATTTCTGGTGATGGGAAGCCCGATGATTGACCTGACCATAGACCTTGTATCCACCAGAATGCTTTAGGTTGCAAGTTACAGAAGCCACTGGATCAAACCACTTAACCCATAGTTCAGAACGGTCTATTTTTATATCTATTTGGTACTAGGAATTGAACCTTGAGCCTCATGCAAAATAGGCAAGTGCCCTACCCCTGACTATATCCCCAGTGTTTTTTTTTTTTTTTCCATTAGAAAAAAATTGAAGTAGGGTCTTATTGTTGCCCAGATGGCCTTGATCTCAGCCTCCTATCTTAGCCTCTAAGCATTAGGCTTTTAAGCATGCACCACCATGCCTGGCTAGGAGATTTTTTCTTACCAGCATGCAAGAACTGTTGGAGGGAAGTCTCTGTGGTAGATTCATTTAGTTGCTCAATAGCATCATTACAGATGGGGACCTTTGCTCCTTCCTGAGAGGAACTGGTGATGAGTTCTCCTTTTTTGCCTTTGTGCTCTTAGAAGCCTGAAGAACCTTGAGCTGAGGTGGGAAGTGAGGCTGAATCTGTGACTCCTCCTAAGAATAGGGAAGACTCTGCAAGCTCTCATAGAGCCAGGCACCACCTATGTATAAGCCAGCCCCCGTCAAAGGACAGGATAGCCAACCTGATTGTGACCATGAGGACTAGGTCTCGGGCTGGGGACTGGGCTCACATTCTCGGAGTGTGGGCAGCTGGATGAGAAAACAACATGGATGCCTTCTGAAGGAAATCAGGGCAAGCAGAGGGAGGGCAGATCTCAGCGCCACCTAACCTTGGAGGAACATGAATTCCAGCCAAAGGAGTTTAGATCGCAAATGGAGACTCCCATGACCTGGCTTCTCCGGGGTGTGTGACTGACTGTACGTGGTGGGAGGCGTAGTTCAGACTGAGGTCAGCAGAAGCCATGCCAAGTATTGGACTGGGAGGCATCTACTGGGAAAGATGGGGGATCGTGGAAGTGGGAGTGCTGTAGGGAAGAAGTGAGGATGGCTGGAAGGTGAGGCCAGATGGGAGCCAAAGTAATGGAAAGGACAAATGCTGGTTAAAGGTGCTGGCCCTGGAATCTGTGGGCCGCAGATAACTGCAGAAGGTTTCAGCGAAGGAAGGATACAGAAAATCTGAGCTTCACTGAGAGAGCCCTAGATGCAAACAGGGGAAGGACTGTGCCCTAGAGATTAGAGGTCCGTTATGGTTTGAGTGTGAAGTGTCCCCCGTAGGCTCTGTTTAAATGATCCACTCCCAGCTGCTGGTGCTATTCTGGGAGGCTGCAGAGATGTCAGGAGGTGAGGTCTGGGTGTTGGAAATCGGGCACCAGGAGCGGGCCTTTCAGAGTTATACCTGGCTCCTGGCTCCTGCCTTCCTGTCTGCTTCCTGGTCCACCATGATGTAAAGAGCCATCAGCTCATCTTCCCATAGATAGAGAGGAGTGGATCTGCCAGATGTACCCCAATATAAGGGAGAGAAAGCCATATGGACTGAGCCTGAGCAGATCCTTATTCCCTTAAGAGGTTTCTGGGAGAGGTGCTCTTACAGGGACGTGGATGGAGTTAGTGCAGTATGGTTAACGTGTGTGAGCATGTGTGTGTGTGTGTGTGTGTGTGTGTGTGTGTGTGTGTGTGTGTGTATACTTCCCTGGGCAGCTAGGTATCTTCACTGCAGGAACAGGGTTAAGGGACAGGGCTGTCACTGAGGAGAAGGACAGCAACAGTGTGAGGCAAAAGAGAGAAGATGGGGTCTACTAAGAGCCGGCCCCGCTTGGGACATGTGAAGAGTCCCAGACATCTCAGCAAGATACCACTGTGTTCAGAGTGACAGCAGAAAGCCTGCTGGATGACTGAAAACGTGCTCACCACAGCAGGGGAGGGAAGGGGATCCCAGGAGCTGAAGGTCAGGTTCGGTCTGGAGTGCGCTGGGGACTGTCTAGACAGTTGCATGCTGAAGAGCCTGTCTAGACAGTAGCAGCCTTTCAGGTAGATTTTTTTTTTAACTCTGCAGGAGACTGGGATAGAGAGCAGAGAGAAAACTCTCACCAGCAGCCAGCATCCAATCTGCCAGGAGAGACACTGGACACAGAGCAGAGGGGACACCTGCCACTGAGGACCACAGCCACCTGACCACAGGCTGGCCCAGCCCTAGCCCTGCTCAGAGAGGGTACCCACTGAGGACCACAGCCACCTGACCACAGGCTGGCCCAGCCCTAGCCCTGCCCAGAGAGGGTACCCACTGAGGACCACAGCCATCTGACCACAGGCTGGCCCAGCCCTAGCCCTGCCCAGAGAGGGTACCCACTGAGGACCACAGCCATCTGACCACAGGCTGGCCCAGCCCTAGTCCTGCTCAGAGAGGGTACCTACTGAGGACCATAGCCACCTGACCACAGGCTGGCCCAGCCATAGCCCTGCTCAAAGAGGCTACCTACTAAGGACCACAGCCACCTGACCACAGGCTGGCCCATTCCTAGCTCTGCCCAGAGAAGGTACCCACTGAGGACCACAGCCAACTGACCATAGGCTGGCCCATTTCTAGCCCTGCTCAGAGAGGGTACCCACTGAAGATCATAGCCACTTGACCACAGGCTGGCCCAGTTCAGCTCTGTTGAAATATCTACAAAGCACCTGCTCTGTGCCAGGGACTGGTTGAGAGATGGAATCAAGGCCAAAACAGACAGCCATGCCCTTGAGGAGCTCAGGGTCAGCCTATGACAACTACAGATGTGCTTTATGAAATGCCTTGGCATGAAGTCCCAGCAGGCAGTGCAGAGACGGTCTTTGTAGTAAGAGGCATTGGCAGAGAGCGTTAACACCAACCAAAGGCCCGCTGGGATGGGGACTTTTAATTCTGCACATAATTTTCACAGCTACTGTGAAATGGGGATGAGCACCACCCATGTGTCTCAGAGAGGAAACTGAGGCTCAGAGGAGCCAAGGAGCATGCTCAGAGTGAGCGACTGGGATCCAAGCTCTTGAAATCAGCACAGAGCAGCCCATCCCTCCTCTATCGTTGGCCACTTACACCACTGTAAGCTGATCCAATGAAAGTCCTCATGCTTTAGCTGTCTGCCAGGGACATAGAAGCCAAAAGCATTTGAAAATGGCAACATGACCAAACCCTTTCTTATTGGGTCCTTCATGATTTCCCATGCTCTACAGACACAGACTCTATATCATGGGCTCTGGGCCTTCCTGCCTAAGATTCCACACCCTCCTTCCTGGTGCCTCTCTCCCAAATACCCCATGCCACCCTTCGGTACCACAGGGCCTTTGCACATTCTGTTCCTTTTCTGAACACTCTTCCTCAGCTTCCTGCCCTCTGTGCCCACACCTTAGCTGCCCTCTTTTCACACTTCCATCCTCTGCACAGACAGCTCCCCTGGGAGAGGCTTTCAGGCTTCCCAGCCTAGGCAGAGTTCATCTGGAGTTCTCAGGCTTCCCTCACCCTCCACCACTGCAGCCATTTCAACCAGGTCACATGCTGGAATCCCTTCCACAGAGTTAAAGGAGGCTGGCACCCACCCCCCAAGTCAACTCCAGCCAATTAGAAGCTTGGGTATGTGTGGGCATGGGCGTGGGCAGCTGACTGTGACCCAGGCCTCAGTGATTCCAGAATGCCCAGCTCTCTAGTGTGCTGTAGAAAGTATCCACTAAGATGCGTTGAGATAAGTGACATTCTGATATGTCAGACTTGTTCCTCTCCAGCCTGCAGGCCCCTATGACAGCTCCCAGCCCTGTCCTAAGGCAAGCAAAATCCCCAGGAGTTTAGAGAAACCCAAACAAAGCTACAGCCACTCTGCCATGGCCTCATGGTCTCACAACAGGCAAGGCCTCTAATTGGATTCCATTCAATGCTGCCAGCTTCCTGCGGACACTGTGTTGATGGGGGCTGCATGGTGAGCGGCTGGGTCAGAGGGTCACTGTGCAGGCTGGCTCCCTGGGGCCCAGGAGCCAAGCATTTAACTGGAATAGCTTTGATGTGGCTTAGAAGCACAGCCTGCCAGTCCAGTCCCAGCTTCTGACTGCATTGGAGCTGGCCATGGGCGGCGTCCAGCTGCGGGTCTTCATCCCTCTCAGCTTCCCTCCTCTTGGGGCTCTCTGTTCGTCACAACAGAGAATGTAGACTTTCTGAGGGCCCCGTGTGGCTCTCCGATAAGAAGAACCAGGCCCAGGGCACTGCTGTAATCCCAGCATTGGATTCTGGTGCATGAAAATCATGAGTTCTAGACTACCCTGGGCTGCACAGCAAGTTCCAGACCAATGAGCCAGATCTTATTTCCAAGAGAAAATGTTGAAGGAAGAGCTGAGCTGAGGCTCGTTGTCAGCAGGCTTGCCAGGCATGGGCAAGGCTTGCCATGTCCAGCACTTCAAACCAGCAAAACAGAGAGGACATGGTCCATTTTCTACAGAGATCTACCAGAGCTGCTGCTTAAGACCCAGGCTGCATGTCCAGCCTAGACCGCTCACCTCCACTCAGGGCCTGTATTTCTTTGACATCTCTGCTGTCAACTAAGACTCAAGAGTCAACACGCTGGAGAATAGATGGCGTGCCAGAAATAAAACTCATGGTTCAGAGAGCAGGCTAGCCCCCTTGGACTTTTCCCTTCTGAGGCTAGCAACTGAGGACTCTCCCTCCCCTCCCCTGTCCTGGGGTTTGGAACTGGCCTTACTCCCAACCCCAAGGAAGGTCACAAGACTAAGGCCTGGCCAATCAAGAGTTTTGACCTCTCATGATGAACCCGTGATGGTGATGGGTTCAGCAAAGGTACCCAGCCCACGTCAACCAGTGTGGATCCGCCATGGGAGCTTCTGTGGGAGCACTTTTCCCTGCAATTACTATGTGTGCCCCTCCCCCAAGACCCTGCACCTCCTGGAGATGGCTTCCCTGAGAAGGAAGCCAGAGCAAAAGACCTGCACGGACAGGAGCCAAAAAGAGACACATCCCAGAGAGAACCTTTGGGTTCTGAGTCAAGGTGATCTCCACTCACTTGAGCCCATTTGTTCTTTGTTTCCCTTTCAAACTATCAGAGCTGTGTTTCTGTTGTGGGGGATGGGGGAAGTGGGGGAATGAGGAAAGTGGGGGGATGGCACAATTGATGAAATGCCTGCTGCAGAAGCACGGAGACTCGAGTATGAATCCAGAGCACCCACATAAACTTGGGCAACTCAATGTGTGTTTGTAACCACGGTGCTGGGAGAAAGGAAGACAGGCAGATCCCTATAGTTCATTGGCCAGGCAGCCTCATCAAATCGATGTGTTCCAGGTTGAGGGAGAGACCCTGCCTTAAAAAATAAAGTGGAGTACCTGATGGGATAGCACACACCTTTAATCTCAGCACTCAGGAGGCAGAAGCAAGTAGATTCCTGTGAGTTCAAGGCTAGCCTGGTCTACAGAGCAAGTTCCAGGTCATTCAGGATTATTGCAGTAAGACCTGGTCTCGATACAGACAGACAGACAGACAGACAGACAGACAGACAGACATCCAATGTTTTGGGGCATATACATCCATACTATCCCCAGGAAATCACATATACAACACACACACATCTCACACACGCATGCGCGCACGCACACACACGCACACATGCACGCACGCACGCACGCACGCACGCACACACGTCTTGACTAAGGATTCAGTTATTATTTATCCGCTTCATGATGATGAGGAAAGACTGAGGGCAGATTTGTGGCACAAGCCCCAGGGCTCAAGGGCACAACAAAAGAACGAAGAAGGGCTAGACAAGATGGCTCTGTTACCCTCCTCCAGCACACCCTTACCACAACCAACTTTTCCCATTCCCATGTACTGTAGCCCTGATAACATCTTGCAAAGACACTCTGTGGTTAGCTGTGCTCAAGGTCTGTAGGACCTTCTGCAAATATTAATCAAGAGCTGGGTGTGGGCTTGTGGAACCCTTTGAATCTGTGAACCAAAAGAACCCCACCCCACCCCAACTGCATCCCCACCCTGTCCCACCCCCACCCCCAGCTCCTCACTCTCCTCCCTGTACCACTATTCTCCCAGGGTTTAGTTACAGCATAAAAGCTGACAATGGTGGCTTGTCTGGAGACCCATTCTGGAACATAGGCCTGGGAAGGCAGGGCAGTTTCTCCCTATGCCTCCTCAGGACCAGAATGAGCCAGCTCAGAGCAGGTACCATGCTGGAACCACACAGACCGAATGAATAGAGAAGCCAGACAGGTCTGTCATCTGTCATCCCCCAGGAGATGTCAAAGAACCAAAGATTGCACGCGGAGCAGATGCTGAGCACACTGTGGGTCTGACTCACATGTTCATGTTCTTTTCTTGATCAGCAGGGCACTGAGGAAGGTGCCCGGGAAAGGCTTTGTCATCCTTCCCTCCATGCCATTCATAACAAAGCAAACATGGCTTACTCTACCCATGAGTCCCAGACCTGTAGATCAAAACAACCACATAGCGAAAATATGTTCTTAAAAGCATTGTGCCCATAACTGAGCATGTGCAGAATGACATCAGCTCACTGTCCCTGTCAGCCACCTAGAGACAGTTTATTATGTGCAGGAGTGTGTGTGTGTGTATGTGTGTGCATGTGTGTAGGTTGTGTACAAATGCTGTGCTTATTTATATAAGATACTGGAGTGGTCTTGGAATTTATTGTGGGGGGGGGGAAGGGTTCCTAGAGCTAATGTCCCAGCTATCAAGAAAAATCTGTCAGGTGACATCTGTGTCTTCCTTGGGGTTCTCTGTGGCACCAATCAGGAGGCAAGTTTCCCTGCTCAGAGCTGCTAATTAAGGTTAAATAATTAATGCCAGAGACAAGGCAGACGAACTTGGCTTCATCCTTGTTGAATCCTTGGCCCGTTCTCGAGCCAGTGTGTCTGGCTTGCCAGCCCTCTCCCTAACCACAGCCTTTCTCCTCAGAAAAGGCACAGTGAAAGGATCCTAGACAGGAGGACTAGCAGGATGCTAGGTGGGAGGAATTCACCCAGATCAGAGGATTCTTAATTGGAGTCCCAGGGCATGAAGACATTCTCAGGCCCACTACTAAGTAATCAGGGAAGTGCAGAAAGGCATGGAAAAGTACCTCCCTGCCTTGTACTGACTGGGTGGGGAGACAGAGCTGGAGGAGACCCAGCTCAGAGCTTGAAAATGAAGTAGTCTTGAACTGCATGGTGACCTGTAGGTCACCAACAGGGTCATGTATGACTGCAGGCCCAGGAGCTAATGAATCAGACATGATAGTGGGATCACAGCACTTAGGAAACAGAGGCTGGAGGGTTGCCATGAGTTCCAGGTCAACCTGGGCCACATAGTGAGACCCCATCTGAGGTGGGGCACGGAAAAATCTACATTCCCTGATGGCGTCTGTAGTCCCTGTGTGTTGACACTGCGGTCAACAGGCCCATAGTTCAGCCGGTCATATAAATCAGAGTGGGTAAGTGAAGTGTACATTGAACTTAGAGATGATAACAAGCCTCGTGCTTCCAGCTTGCAGATCTACAAGTCCACACTTGAACACCATTTTTGAGAGTGTTCCTAGGGCTGGCTGTGAAGAGGACCCATGTTTGTAAGAAGCAGCTCTTACTTTCCCTTTTCTGTCAGGTGAAACCCAGAGTCTCCCTTCTAAGCACTTCCCACTGGTCACCACTCCAGCCCTGTCCCAGCCAGTCCTGTGACTTCCTTTTCTCTCAGGATTGACTTGGTCTTGTGTTTCATGCACCACAGCCCTGGGTGTGGAAGCAGCAGGCTGGGCCAAGCTTTCTCTGGATGTGTGGTAGGCTACAGAACTGGAGTTCATGGCATCACGCTCCCTGACAGTTACACATCACACTGCCCACTCAACTTATGCCTATCGCTAACTATCTCCATCTAACAGGTGTAGTTAGCATTTTGGTTTCTAAAATATATATAAAAAATAGTTCTGTTATGTGAATGTCTTTGTTTGAATCCTAGGTGTGAGGTAAGAGGCTGCTTCACAGTAGGTGATTATGATTTGCCTCGTGCACTAGCAGGAACATGGTTTTGCCAATTGCAGATAGTTTCTGAGGGTGTATGGTCTTTGGAATTCTGGAAACTTTTGAGAGGGTGCACATGTGAGAGCCCCAGCAGGGCCGGGTGCTCTGAGGAAGCTGCTGTTGGCTGCTGCTGCTGTGGTTTGTCAGGTGGTTGTGAGCAAAGAGACAACAAGAAGGAGAAACTGGATACCCTGATGATGAAGACTGGACTCGATGTAAGGAGCTCCATGCCTTTGATCAACAGGAAGTCATCTAAAGATGTCTGTCTACATCCCTTTCCCTTCTAGCTTTCTTTCTCTCCTTGGTTGGGTGGTTGGAAGGGATTAGGGTGGAATAAGAGTTAGAAAGGTAATATGTATAAGAACCCAATAAAGCATCCCAAAAAAGTATGCCAATACCATGGCACATGGCATACAGCCTCAGGGTGGAGCCTCCCCAGGGGGGGTTTCACACAGGTCCAGAACAGGACCAACAAATGAGTTTCCATGTAGCAGCAGGGGTTATAGGGAATCAGAACCACATCACCATCTGCCACTAGAAAGATAAGCATGCATAGGGTCTGTCCAGCTGCAGCTTCTGGCAAGGGTCAGTATAGACAGCCATATGAGCAGGTCACAAACATGGGGCTTGTGGAGAACTAAGAAGCAGAAAGATGGCCTGAGTCACTCTTCAGGAAACTCAACATTCCCAGGATGTGAGCTGAATGTGCCGTCTGGCCTCACAATGTGAACACATCCCAAGGCATGCAGCACCAGGGAATCTCACCCTCTTATGCACACTCACAGGGCGCTTACACATGCACACTCAAAGGGCGCTTACACATGCCTGTGACAGATGTCATTCACCCAATGTGGTTTTTAACTTTTCTTTTTCAGACCAGGTCTCACCATGTAGCCCAGGCTGTCATGGAACTTGAAATTCTCCTGTCTCAGCTTCTGAAGTTCTGAGATTAGATGGCCACTGCCATGCCTGGCTTCAATGTGGTCTCTTGATGCATCCAGAGACTAGCTGCACACAAGCTGCAGGGGGGCTGCCTTTGCCACCATGACATGGCATACTTTACACTATGTATGTCAGGGGGTGGGGGACTCTTACTAAATACACTGCCCAAGCTGATCTTGAAATAGTCATCTCCTGCCCCAGCCTCCCAAGTGCTGATACTAGATATGTACCAAGATGTGTGCCCCTAAAATAGTATCAATCCACCTACCACCATCTATCGATCCATGTATGTATGTATATATGTATGTATGTATGTATGTATATATGTATGTATGTATGTATGTATGTATGTATCTATCTATCTATCTATCTATCTATCTGGTTCATGTGTGTGCACACATAAATACTTATCATGCTATGCATGTGCAGGGCAGAGGACAACTTGTGAGAGTTAATTCTCTCCTTTCACTGTGTTTGTCAACTTCAGTCCTAAGGGAAGGCTGAGAACTCCAGAGGGGACAAGTGATCCCTCCAGGTACATGTCATCCGCAAGGAGACAGCACCACACCCACAGGCTGCAACCACCTTTGTATTCTGAGGGACATTCCTCTCAACCATCACCAAACCAAGGCTTGGGAGAGGCTTAAAAGTGAGGTATGAGTGAAGAATTCTACCAGACTTTGAAAGAAAGGCCAATGCCAATACTTCTCAAGTTATTTCATAAAACAGAAATAGAAGGAACATTGCCAAATTTGTTTTATGATGCATCAGTCACCCTGATACCCTAACCACACAAAGATTCAACAAAGAGAATTATAAACCAGTTTCCCTCATGAACATTGATGCAAAAATACTCAATAAAATATTTGCAAACTAAATCCATGAACAAATCAAAAAGATCATCCACCATTAACAAGTAGGCTTCCTCCCAGAGATGCAGGGATGGCTCAACATACAAAAGAGTCTATCAATGTAATCCACCATGTAAACAAACTGAAAGAAAAAAACACATGATCATCTCATTAGATGGAGCCTTTGACAAAATCCAACACCCCTTCTTGATAAAAACCTTGGAGAGATCAGGGATACAAGGGACATACCTAAACACAATAAAGGCAATTTACAGCAAGCCCACAGCCAACACCAAATTAAATGGAGAAAAACTTAAAGCAATTCCACTAAAATCAGAAACAAGACAAAGCTGTCCACTCTTTCCATATCTATTCTATATCATAGTACCTGAAGTTCTAGCTAGAAAAATAAGACAACTAAAAGAGATCAAGGGGATCTAACTTGCAAAGGAAGAAGTCAAAGTATCACTATTTATAGATGATATGATACTATATATAAGTGACCCCAAAAATTCTACCAGGGAATGCTTACAGCTGATGTGACTGGATACAAGAGTAACTGAAAAAAATCAGTAGTACTCCTATATACAAATGACAATGAGTAGTCCTCCTATATACAAATGACAATGAGTAGTCCTCCTATATACAAATGACAATGGGTTGAGAAAGAAATCAAGGAGACAACACCGTTCACAGCAGCCACAAATAATATATAATATCCTGGGGTAACTCTAGACAAACAAGGTGAAAGATCTGTATGATAAAAACTTCAAGTCTTTAAAGAAGGAAATTGAAGAAGATATCAGACAATAGAAAGATTTTCCATTGCCCATGGATCAGTAGGATTAACACAGTAAAAATAGCCATCCTACCAAAAGTAATATACAGATGTAATGCAATCCCCTTCAAAATTCTAACACAATTCTCAACAGACCTTGGAAGAAAAATACTCAACTTCATATGGAAAACCAAAAAGCCCAGGAAGTTAAATAATCCTTAACAATAAAAGGACTTCTGGAGGTATCATCATCTCTGATTTCAAGCTGTACTACAGAGCAATAGTAACAAAAATGCTTGGCACTGCCATAGAAACACACACATTGATCAATAGAATCAAATCAAAGACCCAGAAATAAATCCACACACCTATGGACACCTGAATTTTTTTTTTTTGTATAAAGAAACCACAAATATATAGTGGGGGGAAAAAGGAAGAATCTTAAACAAATGGTGCTGGTCTAACTGGATGTTGGTTGTAGAAAAATGCAAACAGATCCATTTCTATCACCCTGCACAAAACTCAAGTCCATGTGGATCAAAGACCTCAACAGAGAACCAGATACACTGAACCTGATAGAAGAGAGAGTGAGGAGTCACCTTGAATGCAATTGTCCAAGAGACACCTTCCTGAACAGAACACCAATCATGCAGGTACTAAGATCAACAACAAATAAATGGGACATCATGAAAATGAAAAGCTTTTGTAAGGCAAAGGACACCATCAATAGGACAAAATGGCAGCCCACAGAATGGGAAAAAGATTTTCACCAAATCCACATTTGATGGAGGACTAATATCCAAAATCTTAAAAGAACTCAAGAAACTAGACCAAATAATCCAATTTTAAAATGGGGTATAGATCTAAACAGAGAATTCTCAACAGAGGAATCTCTAATGGCCAGGAAACGTTTAAGAAATGTTCAACCTCCTTAGCCACCAGGGTAAGGCAAATCAAAACGACTTTGAGATTCCATCTTACACCTGTCAGAATGGCTAAGATAAAAAACTCAAGTGATAGCACACATGCTGGCAAGGATGTGGAGCACTCCTCCATTGCTGGTGGGAAAGCAAACTTGTACAGCTACTACGGAAATAAATATGGTGGTTTCTCAGAAAATTGGGACTCGATCTACCTCAAGACCCAGCTATACCTCCTGACCATATACCCAAAGGATGTTCCATCCTACCACAAGGACACTTCTCAACTATGTTCATAGCAGCTGCATTCATAATCGCAAGAAACTGGAAACAACCTAGATGACCCACAACAGAAGAATGGATATGGAAATCTGAAATCATGAAATCTGCAGGCAAATGGATGGAACTAAAAAAATCATCCTGAGTGAGGTAACCCAGACCCAGAAAGACAAAGTTGGGATGTACTAACCTATAAGTAGATAATAGCTGTAAATTAAAAGATAATTGTGCTACAATCCACAGACTCAGGGAGGCTAAAAAACAAGGAAAAGTTAAGGGTGGGGGGGCGGGAATACAGGATCTCCCTGGGAAGGGGAGTAGAATAGATAGATATTCTAGAATAGATTGAGGGTGGACTGGAGATGGGTAGGGTTGAGAACAGGAGAACAGGAGGGATCAGCTGTTGAGGGAGAAAATACTGGGAGAAAGATCTGGAATAGAGGGCATTTGGGGAGTGAGGTAGAAACCTAGTGTAGTGGAAACTCCACGGAATCCATGACCATAAACGTAGCAAGGACTCCTAGTACTGTGGGGCATGGAGTCGGAACCAGCCATCTTCAACCAGGCAAGGCCTCAAGTGGAGAGACTGGGACACCAACCCAGCCCCCAAATCTTCGACCTACAGATTGTACTGCCTGTGGAGTGTTCTGGGACCAGAGCCCACCACGACCATCATCTGAGAGACCGGAGACGGCATCCTGAAACATATGGGAGCAGATACAGAGTCCACAGCCAAACATTAATCAGAGCTGGGGGAGTCCTTTGGAGGAGGGAGAGGAAGGGGAGGAAAGATCAGAGGAACAGAGGAGTCAGGGATACCACAAGAACATGGACACAGAACCAATTGACCAGGATTCAAGTGGGTTTGAAGAGACTAGGAAGCCCGTAGGAGGTCTGACCTAGGGGTCCTCTGCAATGTTATGGCTAAGTAGTTAGGTGTTCTTGTGGGATTCCTAACAGTGAGAACAGAGACTGTCTCTGACTTCTTGCCTGCTGTGGGACCTTCTCCTTTTACTGGGTTGCCTCACCCAGCCTTAATGTGATGGAATGTGCCTGGTCTATTGTAGCTTGTTATGCCACGTTTGGTTGATGTCCCTGGGAGGCCTGCTCTTGACTGAGGGGAGGTAGGGGAAAGAAACAGGAGGGGGTGGAAGAGGATAAACTGTAGTTGAGATGTAATACATGAGAGAAAAATATTATTTTCAAGAACAAGCGTGTGTGGAAGAGACTGGAAAGTTGAGGGAACCCAGAGGAAAATAAAACTCCCTCCCTCGAAGAGCCCCTGGCTTGACTACTGACTCTATTGCCTCATAGATGTACGAGCATAAGCAATGTGGTCAGCCTCTCCAGGCCCCAGCTCTCCTCTGCAAAGAAGGAGCTGGAGAAACAGCTGTGCCGTGGGCTTACTGAAAGGATGCGGGGCTGATGAGATGGAACACACTCAGCAAAGGCTCAGCAGAGGCTCTAGAGCACAGGCTTAGACCAATGCCAAGTCCCCAGCGATGCCCAATACCATGCTAGGATTTGGCACTGAATGAAGCTGGCAGGGCCTACAAAGAGGTCAAGGTCCTATGAAGAGAGCAAGACAGGTAACAGGGAGGTTCATAGAACAGGGCTCTGTGGGATTTGTGGGTGGAAGGAAGTAGGGTATGATAAGGGGGTGTTCTAGACAGATGACAGCAGAACTCTAGAGAGAGGACACCGAGGGGGATCAGAAGCTGAGGGTGCTCAGAGAGTGTGAGGAGCCCCACCCTGGAAACAGTGGCTACTGTGTGAGTCTCCTGTGCCTGTTCCCTCTTCTTTGCTGTCCTTCTACAGTCTAAATGATCGTGTTAAGTAATCTTTCCTTAGGTTTACAAATCTCGGAGCATCCAGTGACTTTCAGGTTATATGGATGTGTAAGGTGATGATGGGCAGAATGGAATTTTTAAAGATTTAGAGGAGCTAGCCTCAGGAGGTCAAGGCCGGTCAGTATATTTTGTCCATGGTGGGGGAGTGGATATAGAGGCACTTGAAGACTCCCACCCTTTCTCAGCTTTCTTTTCCTGTCCTGTGAGAGGACTTTATACAAGGGTTCCTCCAGATGGTGCTGGGAGGAGAGTAGCTCTCCCTGTTGTCTCAGTATCAATCCTAAAATAAACCTGATTTTTCTTCTCACCAAATCTTGCCTCTCAAGTATCGTGGTTTGAGTAGCATGCAAACAAAGTTTGTCTACTCCAGCAATGGCCCCAGCAG
Organism: Mus minutoides; assembly: GCA_902729485.2. NCBI lineage: Eukaryota > Metazoa > Chordata > Mammalia > Rodentia > Muridae > Mus > Mus minutoides. The sequence goes on from LR749500.1 coordinate 3,972,769, forward strand.
CAAATATCCCCCATTTGCCCCAGAGAGGCTGCTGGGAAAGGCCAGACCTCTGTTTCCTCTTACTCCTTGCCCCTCTAGCTACACACCGATGGGGAAAGGAGAGATTCAGAGCTAAGAGTGGTGGGACTCGGCCTGAGTCCTTATTTCCAGTGGTGAGTGGTGTCTGGCCTAACTGGTCTTTCTTCCCATGACTGTGGAACTGAGTCCAGATCTTAAGCTCTCACTTGGCATTGGACTCCTCCACACACACAGCACCCAGCCCTCTGCCCCTGCTCAGTTGCCTTCTGGGATGCTGCTCTCACAGATGCTGCCTTCTGCCTGGACACCAGTAAATCAGCCTTCAGACTGCCATATACTGCCCTCTGCATGGCTTCCAGGGAGCCCAAGCTCCGTGAGTGACATGTATAGAAAGGATTTATTTTTATCAATATGTGAATGTCTATGTGTATATATGTGCACATGTGTGCAGGTTCCCACAGAAGGCAGAAGGGGGTTTGGATCCCCTGGAACTTAAATAACAGGGGGCTGTGAGTTCCCAGTGTGGGTGTTGGGAACTAAACTCTGATCTTTTGTGCAAGAGCAGCAAGTGCTCTTAACTTCTGAGTCATCTCTCCAGCCCCTCTTGGAGTGATTTTTGGTGTTTGTTGCACCCCAGCTCTACTGACACTTGCCACCCGACTTCCCTCTATTCTCTAATCGTGCTGTCTGGAGCTTGTAGCTGCTGTAGACAGAACAACCCACAAGTGCTCCTGGAATTCACATATACTGATCGTCCATCTAGAATGCCTTTCCCTACCTTGCCTATCAGCCCACAGGATACTCGGCAGAAGACACACCCCAGTGAACACTTGCCTGGCAACTGCACATGGATTGTGAGATCTAAGACCTTCAGCCAATGAGTGTCCTTCTCCAAGAACCTCAGCTGCCCCTGTCCAGTGACAGCATGAAGACCTGGGTGTCCAGCAGTCCTCCTCTTGTAGACTCCCTGGCATTGAAGAAAACCATCTTGTGAATGTCGCCAAAAAATAGCGACTCTTGTCTTCCCAAGGATCAGAATTCCAGGCTCCACAAAGGTCTTCCTTGAGGAAAACATCCTTTAATAAGCATCTAGTGCCCTGGTAGAAACATCCCATAATGCCACAGCTTGGCAGGGTGGACCTGGATGACTGTCTGCCATTAGCATCTAGTCAAGCAGACCTCCCCTGCTGTGAGGAGCCTTCTAAGGGGAGCATGCTGTGCCCTTCCGTCACACTCAGTCACACTCAGGACTGAATTCACCAAAGGAAAACAAAGTCCTGCTCCGGCCAAAGGCACAGAGTCAGGGTCTCCTCAGATTCTGCACCGCCTCTGGCTTCCCTGGCAGAGAAAAAGCATTCTGAACTGACAGGACAGAGTGAATCCTGGGAAAGCAAAACCAACCCAAATGAAAGCAAGATCTTGCTTTCTGCATGATCACACACACACACACACACACACACACACACACACACACCTCGGTGTGGTGGCTCTCCAATAGATCAATAGGTGTTCTGTGAACCTGCAGTGACCTTGGGATCTGAAAGGAACAGAGCACCTGAAAGCAGGTAAGCTTCTAATTCTGATTCTCAGCTCCAATTTCAAAGTGACAAGCCCTCTAGAGCGTGGCAGCCCCTCCAGTGGTTCTGAGTGGACAAGTGTCCAACAGGCAGGATGAAAGGTTAATGACCTGAACCCTGGTGGACTGAGAAGCTCCAGAAGGAAATTTGACTACCACTACCAGACTGCGGGGAACTGACCTGCAGATGGATGCTTCCATCCTCAAACTTCCTCCTCTCTCATCCTCTATCCCGATACCCTCCGCGCCATGCTCCATTCCATGGAGAAACTGCTTCTGGAGATATGTCTGCTCTCTTTCAGTTTCATGTCTCCTCCAGTAATCTCTAACCAACACAGGGATATCTGTCCACACTTCCCTTCATCCCTACACTGCCTCCACCCCATGCTCCCAGCCTCAGAAGTGTAGGGTATACAGAAAGCCAGCTTCAGGGCATTTGAGCAGCAACTGTGGGCTGCAGGGGCCTGGGAGTTCACAAGCTACAGGTTTCACTGTCTGCCATACATCTATAGAAAGAGAAGGCTAGAGTAGCCTCTCTCCTGCAGCCCTCCCCCATGCTTCTCTGGACCAGGGGGCAGGGAAGAGTGTGGAATATGACTAGCATTTCCACATATCATGTTTCCTGTCCCTCCTGGGCCCACAATAAAACTACATTTCCCAATGTTCTGTATAGCTGAGCACAGCCATATTACTGAGTTATAGTCGATAGGATGAACCATGTCCAGGCTGAGCTGGCCACCTTCAGCTTGTTCTCTTTCCATAGTCTGGGGCTTGATGGAGAAAACTCCAGAGATCAGAAAAAGCAAGGCCATTATAGAAGAGGAGGTTGGGCCTGGCTGCAGAGGACACCAGTGTGCTCAACTGAGAAGTCAGTGCTCCGCAGGCAGAAGAACCCTGTGGCCAGGGCTAACCTACTACCTCTAAGGCAAGAGAAAATGAAGAAAGCCCCCGAGGCTGTGGAGGGGCTGCTGGAGTGGGCCACCACCCTCTCCCAACACACATATGTCTCACCCCCAATTATACACATGCTACCTACTGGAAGTCTTAACACAGAGGACCCTGCCATTACTCTAAAAGACAAGGAAAAGGAGAAACATCACAGGACAGTCACAAAGGAATGTTTGCAACAGACATCTAGATAGATAAACAGGCCTGGGCAACCTTTCAATGCTTTTCATGATGGAAAAAAAAAGGCACAGATGCTGCCAGCAAATCAGCAAAACTAACAGGGCTTCAAGATCAAATCAATCCATACAGCCCAAGTGACTGATGGTGTAGTAGATAAACAAGGGGTGGGTGAGTGGACACAGAGGTGTGGGTAGGTGGATGGATGCATGCATGCATGGATATATAGATGGATGGAGGAATGGATGGATGGATGGATGGATGGATGGATGGATGGATAGATGGATAAATGGGTGGTTAGATAAATGGGTGGATGGATAAATGGGTGAATGGATGGATAAATGGGTGAATGGATGGATAAATGGGTGGATGGATAAATGGGTGAATGGATGTTTGGATGGATGGATGGATGGATGGATGGATGGATGGATGGATAAATGGATGGATGGATGGATGGATGGATGGATGGATGGATGGATGTTCATGTTCATGAATACATGGATGGATGGGTTGATAGATGGACAGAGAGTGGGTAGATGAGTAAGTGGGTGGACTGATAAATGGATGGATACATCGATGCATATATGCATGAATAGGCGGTAAATATGAGTGGGTGGATGGATACATGGATAAAGGGTTGGTAGATGGGTGACTGGGATGCATACATGGGTAAAGGGTGGGTGGATGGGTGAGTGGGTGGAGGGTAGATGGGTGACTAGGATGCATGCATGGGTGGAGGGTAGGTGGATGGGTGAGTGGATGATGCAGCAGTTCTGGATAAACTCATAGTCATGTCCATCCGTGTGGCTGACAGTGTTCTCAGTGTTGAAAAGACAGCAATGAACAAACCCAAATCACTTCCTTTGCTTAATCGAAGCCTTTTTTAAAATTTTTAATTGCCACAGTTAAGATCCCTGACAGCCTTGGCAGGCAGACACTATGACCATCTCCACAGTACAGGTAAATGAACTGAAGCCCAGAAAATAGTTGAAGAATGGAGATGGCCAGCTTTGAACCTAGGAACTTGGCTTCTGTACCATGTGGCTGCCAGTACAGGTTCTGACTTGTGCTAAGTAAACAATTAATAACCCCCCCACACACACACACACTCTTCAGCACCTGGCCTCTGCAGATGGCAACAGCTGGCTGGAGCAGGGTTGCAGCTGTCCCTACTGTGTGACCCACATACATTGCAGATCCTCTGATCTGAACATCCATACTGCATCACCTCTGGCTAGGCCGTGTGCCCTTTCCTCATGCCTTGCCTCAGTACTCGTGACTGTGACCTATAGGAGTTTAGGTTGTGCCTCCAGACATTTACTGTGTCACATGAAGTGGGGACAGAGCCCAGCAGTCCTGGGAGACATCTCTGACAACAGGAATGGGAGGGGGCTGCCTGTGGTTAGAGCTTACCCAACGCCATCTATGGGTCCAAACAAGGTGACAGCTGAGGTCCTGTGGCCTCTCACGGGAAACAGGAGAACATAGTGGCAGATGAAGAATGAAGCCAGGTAGGGCCCCCCCCAGTACTTCCTTCTCTGCACCCACAGAGCAGAGGCACTGGTAAAACACAAACATGGGGATGCTAGGTTGGTGCACTTGGCCCAGGGAGAAAACTCAGCAAAACATGAAATATACAGCCTCGAAAGGGTGGAGCCAAGTCAGCAACACCATCAGCTCCTCCTGACCCAACTCTATACACATTAGCCTGAGTGGATCAAAGAGCAAAGACAATGAGCCCTAGAAGAGAACCGTGCGGGAAAGTGCCATGATGCTGGATATAAGGACCAAGTCTTGCAAGTAACACCAAGAGGCACAAAGAGGGATGAGACTGACCTCATCAGTGTTTGAGCATGGCAGGACGCTGCCAGTGAGAAAGGAACATACACAGGGTGGGGGGTGGGGGAACCTCAGCTCCGTCAGCAGGCCAGGAGCACAAACGGCCTCAGCCAGGGTGACAACCAAACCACCTCTTTTCAAGAGTAGACAAGGACCCAGAACTGGATAATTCTTGTCCATTTAATACAAACCAGAACCCCCTGGGGAGAGGGAGCCTGGATTGAGGAGTTGCCACCATCAGCTTGTCCTGTGAGGCATTTTCTTGATTCATGATTGATGTGGGAGGGCCCAGCCCACTGTGGGCAGTACAACCCTCAGGTAGGTGGTCTGCATTAGATAAGAAAATAAACTTTGGGGAGTGTACTGGCTAGTTTTGTGTCAACTTGACACAGTTGGAGTTATCACAAAGAAAGGAGCTTCAGTTGAGGAAATGCCTCCATGAGATCCAACTGTAAGGCATTTTCTCAATTAGTGATCAAGAGGGAAGGCCCTGATGCAGGTGGGACCATCTCTGGGCTGGTAGTCTTGGGTTCTATAAGAGAGCAGGCTGAGCAAGCCAGGGGAAGCAAGCCAGTAAAGAACATCCCTCCATGGCTTCTGCATCAGCTCCTGCTTTCTGACCTGCTTGAGTTCCAGTCCTGACTTCCTTTGGTGATGAACAGCTGTATAGAAGTGTAAGTTGAATAAACCCTTTCCTCCCCAACTTGCTTCTTGGTCATGATGTTTGTGCAGGAATTGAAACCCTGACTAAGATAGGGAGCAAACGCTGGGGAGCAAGACATGAGCAGCATGCCTCCATGGCTTCTACTTCAGATCCTCCTTTCATTTCCTGCCCTGACTTCTTTCCATAATGGAGTGTAACCTGCAAACCCAATAGCCTTTTTCTTCCCCAGGTTGTTTTTTGTTGTGGTATTTATCACAGCAACAGAAAACAAACTACGACAAACCCAGATAAGCATTCTCCGGACTCTGCAAAGATCAGGTCAATGCCAGCTCAGCTTTGTCACCTTAAGGAAACACGAACGGAGCTTACAATGGTACACTTCCAGACCAGCAGGGTGGCAGGAGGTAAGGACAGATCTTGGCCAGGAGGTAAAGGAACTGGATCACCAGCTGGAATGTGGGACAGCCTTGCTGCTCTGGAAGACAGTGTCTGAGCCCTCAGACAGTAAACATTGAATCACTGTATGGCTCAGAAACTTGCAGTTCTCGGTATTAACCACAAAGTAAAATAAAATTGAGACTCAAGCTGGTATTTCTACATCTGTGATCAGTGTCACTCTTCCTGACAGCCAAGAGGTCCTCTATAGGTAAATGTGATCTGTGCCAACAATGGGGCGGGGTTAAGGAGAGGACTCACTTTATAAAGTACCTGCTGTGTAACCATGAGGGCCTGAGTTAGAGATCTCCAGCACCCATATAATAAGCTCGGTATGGACAGCTTAACTAGGCCAAACAGCAAGCTCTTGGTTCAGTGAGAGACCCTATCCCCAAAAATAAGAAGCAGAGTAATGCGAAAGGCCTGTGTTGAATTCTGGCCTCCATGTGCATCCTCATGCATATGAGCACACACTGGAACTCATACACGTGCATACATCACACATACACATAAAGACACATACATGCAAATACATACACCACACACAAATACACGTATACACACAAACACATATATGCATACATCATACACATAAAGACACACACAAACACATACATATGCATATATCACAAACACATACACACATAATACACATACACACACGAACACATATATGCATATATCACACATACATATAAAGACACAACATATACATATACATATATCACATACAAACAAACATATATATATATATATATATCATACATTTCACATACACATAGACACATACACACAAGCACATACATTTGCATATATCACACACATACACCACACACACAAATATGCATACACACAAATATATACAGATACATATATCACACACATAAATACACATACACACAAAGTCACATAATTCTGGCACATGCCATACTGTGGGTAACACTTGAGGACATTATGAAGAACCTGTGAATGAATGCTTTATGTCTGCAGGTCAGTCTCAGCCACCACTGCTCAGTTCTGACATCAGAGCACAAAAGTAGCCATAGGCCACATAAAAAGAATAGGCACAGCTGTGTCCCAATAAAACTTTATTTACAAAAGAGAAAGGGCCTCCTCAGCTTGCCAGCTGCTACTGTGACGCTAAGCAAGAGCTCCCTGTGCAAGGGGCAGTGGGAAAGTGGCTTCTGAGAGCCTAGCAGGGACATTCCCAGCCTGGAGGGTGTGATTTATAATGCCCTGTCAAGCTCTCCGCACATGTTTCCCACGTCTCTAAATTGTGCTATTTTCTCCGATTTTGAAAAGGTTTAAACAAATAAATAATAGCTCAGCAAAATGTATTCTATCCATACCAAAAAAAAAAAAAAAAGCTGGTTTCATAAGAGCGAGCCAGAGGGTTGGTACAGTCCACAGAGGTTCACTGTACATTCAGAGCATCTGAAGTAACTGCTGGAGGAGCTGAGAATGCTAATTACCCAATTTGATAATTACATGTTACAGCCACACGCCAAAGTCTGATGCCCCGTAAATAAGTACAAATATTGTGTCAATTTTAAAAGCTCATTATTTGGTGATCAAAAGAAATGAATTAGGGTGCTGGCGAGGTGGGTAAGTGGTAGAGTGACTGCGGCACCAACAGAAAGGCCTGAGAGTAACTCCAGCACCCGCGCAAAGAGCCTGGCTTGGTGGCACACAACGGTGACCCCAGGGGGGGGTCCTTGCAGCTCAGCTAGGCTACTGAATCCAGGGAACCCAGGTTCAATGACCCTGTCTCCAAAAGAAAAAAGATTAAAAAAAAAAACTGTGAACACACATGTGCATATGTACACATCTGCCTGTCACACACATGTGCTCCAGAACATGCATACAGAGAGAGAGAGAGAGAGAGAGAGAGAGAGACAGAACCAGAAAGAGAGGGGGGAGGGAGAGGGAGGGAGGGAAGAGAGAGGGGGAGGGGAGGGAGGGAGAGAGAGAGGGAGAGGGAAGGAGGGAGAGGGAGAGAGAGAGAGAGAAAGAGAGAGGATTAACTCTTGAAAAACCCCTTAGAAGTGAAAGCGACCACAGAGGCCACAACTCCACAATGACTGCTGTCTAGTTTGGGGGTCAACTGAAGAAGGACAGGTGCCGAGTGACAAAGATGAGCTACACCGGGTGGCAGTGGGCACACAGCTCTGAACCTATTGCTAAAGTGGACACCTTTCATGGGCCAAGTCCCCAAGAGGACAACAAAATTCCAGTAAAACTATGATCACAGTGACTTACAGCAGGCTGGGGTGTGACTAGACATGACAGCGTTGGCTTGGCAAGCTCAAGGCTCCTCTGTCCCCAGCGCCACAAACAACAGAAGAGTGAGAGGATTGGACAGCCTCCACTCAAATCCACAAACAGGGGGGAGACAAGGGTCAGCGGCTACCAGGCAGGAGCAGCTCCAAGAAGCCCTGCCTCCAGCCCATCACATTGGCCTCTGCAGGTAAGCAGGGCCAGGACAGCCCAGGCTGGGGAGCCAGAGGAACCTTATTGGTATCCACTGCCATCCAGCTGGCCCCAGGGCACCAGGCTAGGTGGACTCTGGCCTCCAAGGACACCCACTTGGAGGCTGCCTGGAGTTCAAGGTTCCAGGGACTGCAGGCATGGGTGCCTCCCTGATCCACATGGCCACAAAGCCTATTGGGCACCTATGTCGCATTTAAGCACTGCAATGCCTCTGGGAAACCCGGCAGATGGTTGCTGATGACAAGGCTGTGGGAGGCAGCAGATGGAAGGCAGCAGGAGCAGAGGGTGCTTTGGATTCCCTCAGCTGCTCCAACACGTGGACCCTGACAGCTGTCTGCTTCAAGGCAGGGGCCTCCCAGGCTGTGAGAACACACAGCGAGCACAGCAAGCAACCCAAAGAATGTCTAGAGCCCAAGAAGCAAACAAGGGACCAGAACTGTAGGTGGGGAGGCATTTCCAAGTGGGCAAAAGAAGCACAAGGCCAAATAGGGCCTGTCATGATGCTGTGTGTCATTAGGCTCCCTGATCAACCTCTCTGAGTCAACTGTCTTACAGCTCTGACATACACCAGAGCTAAACGTTAGCACGTCAGAGAGCTGGGGGTGGGGGGAATGAAGAAGGCTGTGGAAGTGCCTGGGGTGGATGGGACTCTTGACACCCTCAGTGGAGTAGCTGAATATTAGTTGAATAGACAGAAACATGAGTTAGCTCATGGCTGGCCAGGAGAGGAGGCCAGGGGAGGAGGGGGTACTGATGAGCAAGGGAATAGAAGGAAATATCCAACCAGATATTTGTCAACCTACTCTTGAATGGATCATCTCATTTAGGGTCTCATAACTCCACAAGCTGTGTGATGTGACCCTCATCTTACAGAAGGGACATTGAGCCATAAGTGGTTGGGTAGCTTGTCTGGTGTCCTGCAGACACTGAGGCACAGCCAGAATGTGAATCCAGACCCCATGCTCTTCAGCATGGTCCTTAGATGCTGCAGGATTAAACCCCAGCTCTGACACTGTGTGGCCCTCCCTGTTCTAGCTCTGTAAGCCTCAACTTCCCCCCTCAGGAAACAAGAGAAACCAAAACACCTCTGTGGCCTCTGATGAGGCGTCGGTAGAACTGCATGCCTGCAGGGGACTGGCATGCAGACAGTGCCCATTACGTGTCTTCTGTGTGCCAGGGCTGAGGGAGGGCGCTGCAATAGGGACCCCATTTCTTAGAGATTGTATACAGAAGGAAGACTTACTACACAGAGCAGGTGGCAGTACAGAGCTCCATCAATGACCTCAGTTCCTCGCTTGGAAAATGGCAGCTGAGCCCAGGCTCCTGCCTCAGCTTTCTGTTCGGTGGGACAAATTCCCAGAGGAGTCAACTGAAATGGGGAGAGGTTTACCACGGTTACAGCTTTAGAGGTGTCATGGTATTTTTCAGGGGTGACAAGAACGAACCTCTGTTCACTCTGGATAGACCCCCCCCAATGAGAGACTAAAGAAAATGTCCCACCCAAATCCAGCCTGGCGAGGCAGTGAGGTTGCGGAGGTCACTTAAAGAGGTAGGTAACTCACAAGAGCTTCACCCCTACAGATGCCACCAAGAGAAACCAAAACAAGAGAAGGCAGCAGGAGCAGAGGGTGCTTTGGATTCCCTCAGCTGCTCCAACACGTGGACCCTGACAGCTGTCTGCTTCAAGGCAGGGGCCTCCCAGGCTGTGAGAACACACAGTTGTTCCTGTTTGCACAGACTGCAGGAGCAGTCCTGAGAGCTTTGTCCTTTTGAGAAGTCTCCTTGGGTTTGTGAGGTTTGCTTCCTGAGCCTGAAAGAACTGTTTTAGCCTGAAGGATGTGGCTGTGATTGGCTTGAGCTACAACCTCTTGGCTACTTGCTTTGTATGACAGGAGTGGCTTCCTTCCTGGTGGGCAGAAAGCAGAGAGGGGGTAAAAGGGTCCTGGTGTCCCCATCTGAGACACATCCCCAACAACCTAACTTGCCCTCACCAGGCCCTGTTCCTGAAGCTCCTTCAGTCTCTGAGAGGAGCCCCAAGCTTAAAGAAGAGCCTTTGGCATGTGGCCACTGGGGGTCATTTAAGATCCCACCCTGGCACCTTCCTAGCCTGGCAGGATGGGAACAGGAGTTGGCCCCTTTCTTGAAGCGGCAGGCAGAGCAAGAAGGAACCAATGTAAGACACAGGAGGCAGAGGGAGGGGAGTCAGCAGAGCCCCTGAACTCCCACCCCTCCCCCAGCAGTCCCTCCTGGCACACACTCACCTGGCCTTTCTTGCCCGGCTCACCTCCCTACCTCAGTTTGCCTAGAACTCTCTTCACTCCAGTAGCTCCCCCTGGAGCAGGACACATGCTGATGACAAAAGGAATTCCATGGCCCCTGCCAATCAAACAAGATGTCTCCTCCTCTTCCACAGCCTGGTACAGAGACAGCTTCAACATTTCTAAATTAGCTGTAGGGGTCAGGTGGGTCTATCATTTACTGCAACAGGAGTAAGCTGGTGTATGTATGTGTGTGTAGTGTTTGTTTGTGTGGTATGGTACGGTATGTGTGGGTGTGGTGTTTATTTGTGTGGTATGTGTTTGTGTGTGTTGTGGTGCGTGGTGTGTGTGGTATGTGGTATGTGTGGGGTGTGTGTGTGTGGTATGGTTATGTGGGGTGTGTTGTGTGATGTATATGTGCTGTGTGTGTGGTGTGTGCAGTATGGTATGATGTGTGTGTTTGTGTGGTATGGTGCATGGATGGTAAATGGTGTGTGTGTGTGTGTGTGTGTGTGTGTATGTATGTGTGGTATGGTATGTGTGGTATGGTATGTGGGGTATGTGTGTGTGATGTGTGGTTGTGGTTGTCATGGTGATGGTGATGGTGTGTGTGTGTGTGTGTGTGTGTGTGTGTGTGTGTGTGTGTGTATTTTGTGCAGGTGCATTTGGGCTTGTAGTAGCCAGACACCATCCACCTTTGTTTTGTTTTGTTTTGTTTTGTTAGGGGTTCTTTCGATGTCCTAGAGTTTGCCAAGCAGGTTAGTCTGCCTGGGCAGTGAGCTCCAGGGATCCTGTCTCTGCCTCCCAGCACTGGAACTGCAGGCTCGTGCTACCCCCAGCTAGTGTTTTCCATTTAGGTTCTGGGGCCCAAGCTCAGACCCTCGTCCTCAGCCCTATCAGCTTTTGATACTATTCTTAGTCATTTAAAAGCATCCTAAGATAAACAAACTGGCATCCTAAAGCCACCAGTGGGGAAGAGGCTAAAACAACTTGACTTTAACCAAATTAACCCCCAAGAGGGACAGCAAGCAGAGTGTCCCCAAGTGAGGATGTCAGGGGAGCCACACACAGGACCGGCTGTGCTGGGTGCTGGTGACTGCGGATCTCACATCCCTGAGCTTGAGTTTGTCCTAACCAGGTGATGGACCCCTTGGCTGTGTGCTTTCCTGTAAACGTACAGAGTGCCAACTTAACACTCGTGTGTTTCCATGGAAGAGACCGTGATCTGCCCTCTGTATTCACAATTCTGTTCCCAGGTTCAACTGTATAAGGCAAATACTTGAAAAGAAATTGTGCCTGGAACCATGGTGTACCCCTGTCATCTGACCACTCAGGAGGCTGAGGCAGGAGGATACTGAGTTTGACGCTCACCTGAGCTGTATAATGGGATCCTGCCTCCAAAAAAAAAAAAAAAAAAAAAAAAAAAAAAAAAAAAAAAAAAAAAAAAAAAAAAAAAAAAAAAAAAAAAAAAAAAGAGGAAAGTGATCCATACTGAACACAGATTGGCTTTTTCGTATTATTGCCTTAACAAGGCAGACCAGCAGCTATTTCTATATAATTTACATAGTATTTGCATCTCATTTGCATGGCACCTGGTAGTATAGGCTTCTGCGACATAGTATGTACTACATGGGCACTATGGAAGAGTACATAGTATCAAGCACATGGCAGATGCTGGCCACAAATATAGTATCATTTATGTAAGAGATGGGGCAGGTGCAGATTTGGGGAGGAAGTGAGGTCATGGGAGGTGTGGCCTGGAGGGGGCTTTGGGAGCATGGTCCATCTTTCCCTCTGTATATGCTCTGTCTCTTAACCCTGACAGAAGTGTTGCCTACAAAGGCTCAAAATGGCAGGGCCAAGAATCAGGGAATGGAGCCTTCCACACTAAGAGCTGATATAAACCCTGCCTCTTTGTAGTTATGTCAAGTATTTGTTACAATGTCAGTGAACTAACACATGGGATAAGATCTGGTTACAAGTGTCAGCACATCCCAAGCTCAGCAAAGAGCAAGCAGCTGGATAGACTTGCAGACAAAAGTTCTCTTAACTAAAGCTATGGATTCTGGTGCAGGATGCGCACTGCCCAATCCTGTGCCAAGCCTGTGGACCCCAGAGCCGCATGGTGATTTCTCAGCAGAGTGTGCTGAGCCCACAGAGCCACTTAGAAATTTAAATCACCACTGTTTCTGCTCAACAGGCTTCTCAGCACAGAGAAAGTATTTCCAATTATAGAACATGAAAGCCGGTCACTGGTCAGGGTTAATACAACGCTGTGCGAGAGAACGAGCAGGCAAAGCTACCCAGATCCCTAATTACCTGGAAAGGTAATCCTGTGTAATTGGAATTGGAGCAGCTAAAGTAATCATTAGATGTTGTGATCTGAGAGCCGTCCTCCCCCCAGGCTGAGGGGCTTCACATGAGTCCATAATTAGAGATGCTGAACTCCAGGAAAGAAAGGCAGGATCAGAGAGAGCTGGGGTGTGGGGGTTCGGGCTGGTGTCCCTGAGGCTCAGCAGCTGGAAGGGAAGGGTGGTGGGGTGCAGAGGACACTGATCCAAAGTCCTCAGCAATAGAGAGGGAGAGAGCACTGACCAGAGACTGATGTGTGACCTTGAACAAGAACTTACACCTCTATGAGTCTTTCTTTCTTCTATTGTTCAGCTCTTCACCACGGTCTCCTGCGAACCTGCCACCGTCCCCACACTGACAACACAGACTGTGTTCACAGGCCATTCATCCCACAGAGCTATTTTTCCTGCTGCCCTGAGGTCAGACAAGGAACCGCTTCTTCTAGACCCTTCCTGCATCAGCCACACCTCCCCCACCTATGCCCCTGAAGGTCTCTGACACTTTGTTCCCTATAGCTCAATGGGTCTCAACCTTCCTAATGAAAACTTTCTTAAATACAGATCATGTTGTGGTGACCCCCAACCATAAAGTTATTTTCATTGCTACTTCATAACTATAATTTTGCTACCGTTATGAATTGTAATGTAAATATCTGGTATACAGATGGTCTTAGGCAACCCCCCCCCCCGTCAAAGGGTTGTTTGACACCCCTACCCCCACCCCCACCAAAGGCATCTCGACCCATGGGTTGAGAACTGCTGCTCCAGAGGGTGGGCTGCTAGAAGCAGGGGTAGGGAATTCTCCTCAATGAGCTCCACACAGAGGGGCAATTGCAGGACCAGGTTAGGTGACACAGGATGGGTCAGCCTGCTCCTGAGCAAGGCGACAGTGTGCCTGCCTTAGTGGGCAAACTGGCACCAAGGTTAGCTGGCTCTGCTGTGTGTTTGTTTTAAGACAGGCTGTTATTCTAGATCCCTGGCTGGCCTGGAACTTACTATGGAGCCCAAGTGGCAGTACTGAGGACTGCTGGACAGTGGTGGCCCCAGGATGATGCCAATAGCAGTTTGAGCCCCTATGAAGTCAGTTCCACTCTCTTCTAGAGTATTCTGTGGCTACAGAATGGATTTTAAGCTGTGCAGCCTGGAATGCAGGCAGCCAGCTTAGAGGACACCATGAAATCAGAAGGTGAGGTTCAAAGTCCTTTAGAGGCGAGGGGTGTGCTTGTCATGCAATTGGACCTGGAAAAGGAAAAGTTGCAGAAGGCTAACTTCCAGGCCTGGGGGATGGGCAGGGCAGATGTTCCTGCTAAGGACTAGCTGTGTGTGTGCAGATTGGAGGATTCCCAGGGAGGTGGCCAACAGCAGCTAGAGGCAGACTCTAGAACACAGAAGTACCAGGACCCAGGAAGCCACCACTCATGCCTTGCTCTTAAAGAATAGGCACACCTGTCATTTCAGTATTCTAGAGGCTGAGGGTCATAAGTTCGAGGATAGCCTGGGCTACTCAGTGAGACTCTGTTAAAAAAAAAACAAATAAACAAAGAATTTAAAACTTTATTTGCTGGAAAGTGGTGATAGGCACCTTTAATCCCAGCACTGGAGACACAGAGGCAGGCAGATCTCTGTGAGTTTAAAGCCAATTTGATCTACAGAGTGAGTTTCAGGACAGCCAAGGGTACACAGAGAAATCCTGTCTCCAAAAAAAAAAAAACAAAAAACAAACAAACAAAAAAACCCAAATATACAAAACCATATATTTAAGGCAAACTTACAAGATAAGAAAAATACAGAGGTTAAAACTAAAATAAGCCAAAGAGCTTGGAAGAGAGTACAGCCCGGGACTGTTCAAAGGCCACGTCCAAAAGAGAGGAGGCCTCATGCCCATGCAAGAAAAACAAGGGCCTGGAACAGGACTCAGACAGCAAACCGCTCGGCCATATGATCATATAATATGACGGAGAAAAGGTCTCAGTCAATCAAGCTCTCCCTTTTGGAAAGTTTCTAAAGATGTTTTCCCAGTGCAGAAGGCAACAGAAAGACAATGGCCTTGAGACCCAAGAAACTGAGAACCAACAAGAAGGAGGAAACAAATTCCAAGATAATGTTCAAGGGGATTCCATAATAACAGCCCTAAAATATAGCTCTTAATAGGAGGTAGCACTCGCCTTTAATCCCACCGCTCAGTGGGGGCAGACTGAGGCCAGCCTGGGCTACAAGAGTGAGTTCCAGGACAGCCAGGGCTACACAGAAACCCATATTGGAGTAGAAAGGAAGGGAGGGAGGGAGGGAGGGAGGGAGGGAGGGAGGGCAGAAGGAAATGGCTGGGAACAAAAGGCTCTATAGACTGTTAGTGGGGGAGGGGCAGGACTGAAAATGCCCCCTGTCACACCTTGGCCCACAGCTTGGCCTCCGTCCCTGTTGGCTCCGTCTTCATGACTGCGGTGGATTCGTCGTGACTGCGGTGGATTCGTCGTGACTGCTGTGGATCTGAGGCATCACATGGCCTTTTCTGATTCTCAAGAGATTCCTCCAGTGTTTTACAGCAGAGTGGACTTTTCATTCTTACTTCAGAGCCCACGGCCACTCAGTAGCGGTTTGCTTAGCCCCTTCTCTGGGGACAGTATTCTAGGCCAGCCACCCCCTGCACCTCCTGTGCCTGCCCAGGCTGCCCTGTGTAAGGAAGTACTTAAGATACATCTGTCCGAAAAGTCTGTGTGACTGTAACAGACACGCAAGGGACCCCACTGGTGAGTGGTGAGGGACTGGATAGTTATCCCCACCAGATATCGGGCCACCTCAGGGGAAACCGAGGTCCTGACAATAACCAGGGGAAACGTGAACAAACAAATGAGCAAGTCTCACACACTCACAACCTGGTCAAAGTCACGTTGGCATCAGCAGCCACCGCCATCTTATATCTGTGGCCACACCTAAGTGGGGGGATTCTGTTGGCAACCTGCTGCGTTCTAGCCTCCATGTAGGTGGCACACTTTTCACCCCACTAATGTTGGCCCTGGCCCTAAATCTCGCTTTGACCAATGACAAGTCATTGGGCCTGACACAGCAAAGGCCTCATGCATGCATGCCCACCTAGTGAGCCTCTCTTCCCTGTGCTTCTGGCCTTGCTGTCAGAGGCTCCTCCACCTGGCCCCTGAACGCATCCATGAGCAGCAGGCTTAGGACCAGCCTGCATCCTGCATCCTTGGAATCAAGTCAGCCTATATCACAGAATGCTCAACCCCCCCACAACCAGGCACATAAGCAGCTGAGTGGCAGATCGGCTTGTTACCCAGCACTGCTATAGATATTGGTGACTGCTACACTGGCTTTCAAGATGATTTAGCTGCTCAGGGTGACTGGTAAGACACTTTTGTCCCTGTGAATAGTAACTGAGGTGATAAGGCAGAGGGAAACTGGAGGGCAGAGGGAAACTGGAGTACAGAGGGAAAAGCAGAAGTAAGGGAATTCGTGTCTATTTTCAGAATGGAGTTGGTAACACATAGTGGGTAAAGAGTGGTAGGGGTCAGCCCAGGCATCTTCAGTCGGCTCCCTCCATAGTGAGGCCTGCCACGCAGACCTCTGTCAGAGAGCATGGTCATGGTCAGAGGGAGTGTGTTGGCCTCAGTGGGAGAGAGATGTGTGCAGCATTCCCAAGGGTTAACTATGATACAGGACATTCCAAGTGCAAAAGCAACTCAGACAGGGCATTCAGTGGCATAAATGAAGTCTACACGTGACAGAATAGTCTATAGATATTCACAAAAGAAAGACAGAACTTAGATGCCACTCAAGGATAGAAACTGTGCTTGAACTAGGTGAACTAGGTCTTGGTTCACCCATAGCACAGAAGGAATAAGAGGAAGGAGGAGGGAGGAGAGAAGAGGGAGGACGGAGAAGAAGGGTAAGCAGTAAGTCATTGGTACCGATAAGAAAAGGAATTCATGATCCCACATATGTAAGATGCATAAGCATCTCCATCCACAAGTCTGCATGTGCACATTGCAAACACTGATAAAGCAACACAGTACTAGTGACCATCAAAGGGGACCCTGTAGAGTCCTCTGTCTCTAGAATATGCACTTAGGTGTTACTAAAACTTTCCTAAACGTGTAGAATTTGAGAGTCCTGGGAGCATGGTAGTCCAGCAAACGGCACGTGCAAAGGCCCTGGGGCACACACATCAGCTCGGCTGACCAAGGAGTGGAGTGTGGAGTGGAGGTATTCTGGAGCTGGAGTATGGTGAGGAAGGGGAGGTGGCAGGAGATGGCATCCAGATGGCCTGAACCCCCTCAGAGGCATGGAGCAGGCTCCCCAGGATCCCCACAACCCCTTAGATCTACCTTGTCAGCAGAGGAACAGTTATCTGAGAACCAGGTTCAATAGACACATGAAGAGCTGGAGCTCAAAGTCAGCCTGGCCTACAGGAGACCCTGTCTCAAGAAACAAACAGGCCAGCAAAATGACTCATAGGGGTTGCCACCAGCCCAGATAATCTGAATTCAACCTTCATGACACATATTGGTGAAAGAGAGAATTACCTCCCACAAATTACCCTCTGACCTCCAGACATGCATGCAAACACACACAATATACAAAGGTAGGCATTTTTAAAAAGAAAAGGAAAAAATAGCAAGGAAAGAGCTGGGTTCTAATCTCACCTCCTAACTATACTATGCTGATTTCCTCACCCGAGAGGGATCATGTGACTCTGTGTGTAAAGAACAGAGCCCAGAGAACAGTGCAGTGAGGCCCATTTGTGCGTGTGTGTGTGTGTGTGTGTGTGTGTGATGTAGGAAGGGGGTGTTCTGTTACATAGTATACCAGAAGGACCCCAGACAGTATTAAGAAGCTGGAGCTGGTATAGCCACCAGAATGAACACACCTGGACAGAAATGCTCAATGCAGACCCCCAGGGGTGGAATGGTTCATTCTCTACTTTGCCTTGGGCTCCTGTTTGAAGTGAAGAATCAAGTTCAGAGGAAAGCTGGGGATTAATTAACTTGACCTAAAGGCAGCTGGGGCCTCAGGGGGCAGGTGTGTGTGTGTGTGTGTGTGTGTGTGTGTGTGTGTGTGTGTGTGAAGCGTGTGTGTGTGTGTGTGTGTGTGTGTGTGTGTGTGTGTGTGTGTGTGAACCGTGCAGCTAGGAGAGCCATGCAGCTGCCATAAACCAACAGGGCAACACAGAGTTAAAGCCAGGGACTTTGAGAGGCAGCAGGGACAGAAAAGCCTTCTATCACTAGGTAACAAAGCCCGACACACAGCCTCCTCATAAACATTTTGATATATGCCATCGGACGGTGCTCGGCGCGGCCACCAAGCCTTAAAAGTCAAACTGCACCACCAGTAAAATAGATGCCGTTCACTCTTGGGGGCCCTCAGTCCCCATAAAGAAAGCAAGGGAGTCTTGAGCCCTCTAGAAGAGAACAGCCAACCTGCCTACACTATACACAGACACATGGTACTTACAGAGGGCAGGCAGCACATGGACACACCATTGCGGGTGTGCCCTGGAGCACAACCACCACTACACATGGGTACCCTGGGGCCTACATGCTCACACCGAATGTATGCAGAACTCACCCACCATGCTAAGGAAGTATGTGCGTAGAGTCCTGCTTAGGCAAGTCTACACTGGACTCAAGGTCCTGTTTTAAAAGCCCAGTTCTGCCTGCCCTTTGCTCTGAAATTTTGGTGATATAATCCCTCTGGGATGTTTCCCCATCATCAGTGGCAATAAGAGGGACAGACCCTTCATCAGGAGGTTGATGGAGGTCTTGGCTGACGAAGCTGGACTCCGACAACTAGTAACCAAGCCCCCGGCAACCACAAATCCCTGTCTGTGAGAAATGCTGGCTTGCCACAGCGATTCCTACTAAGCTCTGGTTGAAGACAGACACAGATCCTGCTAGCTCAACCAAGTGCCTCGGGATCAGACATGTGCACAAACAGGAAATGTCTCCAGGGAACCTGAAGAGGCAGAGTTAACAGTCTCCCCTGCAGCTGGGCACTCGCTCAGCTGAAGGAACTGGCTCCTTCCTGCCTACAGAAGGGCACTGAGTTTCTTGTCCCTTGTCCCTCAGTCTCCCCAGGGTGGCTTGCTGGAACTTTCCAAGGTAATGACAGGTCTATGAGGTAGGACCATGACCCAGCCAAGGCACCCCTCCTCCACTGGCCTCCTCATTTCATCCTCTGCAAGCAGAGACAGACAGGGCTATGTGACAGGAAGCCTCATAGGTATAAGAGAGAAACCTCAGGCTCTGACAAGCCACCAGGGCAGGGCAGGTTCCCAGGGAGGGCAGAGCTAACTATTTACCTTTCTCTGACGCTGGGGCCAGGTCAATGAAGCTGCGACATTTCTCACCTGGGAAAGAAAAAAAGGGTTTCAGAATGAGAAGACATAGCTTCCCCATTTGCCTGTTCCCCTCCAAGAGTCCCAGAACCAGCACTGCCCCCAACCTGACCCACAGGCATCTTCCTTAGCTGTGATTGCAAGCAGCCCTGTTGTGTGCTGGTTGCTCAGGGGGTAGGAGGGACCAGCTCCCATCCTGGCCAAGTCAGAGGCCTGAGCTCCTCTGCCTTCTGTCCTGCCTTTCCTTCTAACCTCCACCCGACCAGGCTGTGTTTCCTGTTCTCTTCTGTCCATTCTGTATGCTGCCCACATGAAGCGTACACACGGATCATGTGAAGCACAGTGTGTATGCACACACACACACACACACACACACACACACACCTTTGATAATATCTCATAAAAAAAAAAAAAAAAAAGGAGTGGACCCCGGGAGGCTTCCACTGGCCTGTCCAGGCTCTCCACACCCTTCCTGCCTCTGTCACTCTCGTCTGTCTGGAGCCTCCATAGTCCTCAGACACCGTTCCCTGAAGCTCTTCTGGCTCCTGAGCTCCCTGGCAGCCACAAGGCAATGACATGGCCAGGAATGCAGTGGTGGCAGAGGGGATAAGGAAGGCAAGGCCTGGTCACATTGGGTCTTGAACATCCTCCCAGAAATTTCTCTCGACTCTTAACTTGTATCACTCCTTCCCACGATGCATCAGGCCACACACAGGCGGGTAGACGCCATGGCCGTGGCTCAGGCAGGCTTGCTTTTACCCCTGTGCTTTGCACTGGGAGGCGGGACCCTCAGCTCCCTTTACAGATGAAGACCAGGAGGCTCTGAGATGCTGAGCCACAAGCCTGGGTCAAACAGCCAAACAGTGCTGCTGAGATTATGATCAACATTATAAAGAGAGACGTGTTGACAAGCAAGAACATTCTGGGAGGGAGCGATAAGAAGAAAGGGCTGGCCTAGTGGCAGAGCAACAAGCAGGCATAGGGACCTGGGCTCAAGTTCAATGACACTGCCCCTCGAGAAGGAAAATTGAATTTTCTGTTAGATTTTGAGTAAATTGTTTTAAACTTTCTTTAACGATATATTTCCCCAAAAGCTGTAGCATACTGCTTAGAGCCCGGGTTCTTTGTCTTCATGACCTCCTTCCTACATAGAAAAGAAAACTAAGGTCAGAAATCATGTCACCCAGCTATAGTGACGGATGCCGATAGTCCCCAGGCTAAGGTAGGAGGATCGTGACTCTGAAGACAGCACAGGGCCACCCTAACTAGGATGCTCTCTCCTGGTTATACATCCTAGTTAGGATTAATACTGCTATGATAAGCACCACGACCAAAAAACAGCCTGGGGAGGATTTGCCCTTCCATGTCATATTCCACCATCAAAAGCTGTCAGAGCAGGAACTTGAGCAGGGTGGGAACCTGGAGGCAGGAGTTGATGTAGAAGCCAAGGAGGCGTGCTGCTTACTGGCTTGCTCCCCATGGCTTTCTCAACCTGCTTATAGAACCCAGGACCATCAGCTCAGGGATGGCACCACTCATAATCGGCTGGATGCTCCAACATTAAACACTGTAGTGTGGTTTAAATAAGAATGTCCCCCAAAGGCCCACAGGGAGCGGCACTATTAGCAAGTGTGGCCTTGTTGGAGGACGTGTGTCACTGGCAGGTGGGCTTTGAGGTTTCAGAAGCTCAAGCCAGGTCTAGTGGCTAATTGTCCTTTCCTGCTGCCTGAGGATCCAGATAGAGAGCTCTCAGCTCCCTCTCCAGCCCCATGTCTGCCTGCACGCCACCATGCTTTCCGACATGACAATGATGGACTAAATCTCTGAACTGTAAGCCAGCCCCAGTTAAATATTTTTTTTTTATAAGAGTCGCTGTGGTCATGGGATCTCTTCACATCAATAAAACCCTAATACAATCACCAATCAAGAAAATGTAGGCTTATCTACAGCACAGTCTTATGGAGGCACTTTCTCAATTGAAGTTTCCTCTCAGATGACTCTAGCATGTATCCAGTTGACTAGCCAGCACAGTCCGAAAATGTTGTATTTTACAACCTTACCGGTATAAAGATGAGTGTGTTAAGCATCAAGCACTTGACCCATTTCAGAGTTTAACCTTTTTTTTCTGATTTTAAAAGAAATTAAAACATCTGCATGAGCCTATGAGAATGTGGTGGCCCTTGGCTCTCCCCTGGTACTGAAGAGGACAGGCTCCCAGCACCAGCTCTGGTTCCAGTTCGGGGACATAGTTAAGGATCACACACCAGGGTTTTGCTGTCTCTTCCCTTTAAACAATGTTTGCTGGAGATATAATTCATGTGGCCTGTTTTAAGGCAAGTTAACATTTTCCCATGTACCCCTGTACTGTCACAAGTCTTGGCAACAATCCCCATGATTGAGTTTATACATTTTTATTGTCCCCAAAAGAAACCCTGTACCTATGAGAAGCCCACCCCCCTCTCCACCCCTCCCATCCCTAGGCTGTGATGAGTCTATTTTCTGCCTCTGGTTGTGGCCTTCTATGACTGGCTTCTCTCTCTCTCAGTATCATGGCTCTAAGATGTCTGCAGTGTACAGTGTATTGGCACTCCATTGATTTTTTTTTTGTATAAAGAATCACATCTCTTTGTTTTGCCTTCTGCAGCTTCAGGGACATATGGCTAACCACAGTCTCAAAGTAATAAATGGAAAATTCTACAAATAAAAAACTCAGACGTTTTCGTCACCCTCCTTTCATGGTAGCATAGTGAATGAATGCTCATTCCCAGGCTCACCCCACACCTCATCCCTTTCAGTGATCAAGTCACACATCTACAATGTCTCTTGTCCGTCCCTCAGTAGCCTCTTTGTTATCCGATGAGCATCATGGTGTCACAATGATTGAATCTGGGTGACCCTTATGTTACTCAACAAGGGCCCCAAGTGTGAGATTAAAGGTGCAGAAGCTCACGGACAGATAGCTCACGGACTGTGAGGCAGTGCTTCAGGACCAGGAGGGAGACTAGCCCACGTGTGGCATGCTCTATGGGAGGGTCCCAACTCCACTGAGTCTTAGACCACATGCCCTGAAGCTAAGGCAGATAGCGCTGGTGCTGCATTTCAGCAATCCATTCTCTGCTCATGGGCATTCAGATGTGTGTCCCTTCTGAAGACATTTGCCAGTGTTCATGGACAAGTTTTTTTTTTTTTCAGACACGTTCTCATTTCTCTGGGGCATTCCCTGGGAGTAAAATTGTGGATCATGACCTCCTAAGCAGCTGGACCATCTTTCCTCCCACCCACAGTGGTAAGACCTAAAGTTTCCCAACACTAGGATTGCTAACCCTTTGTCACTGGAAGTTACCTGAACTACTAAAAGATACCTAAATAGATATAAAGAAGCAGATTCTAGGTTTAGAAAGATAGGTGACACATACATAGGTGATATATGGATGACAGATCAATAGGTGAAAGATAGGTATAGATAAGTGATAGATAGATGATAGATAGATGCATATGATGTAATAAAGTGCTCACACTATAATGAAGACCCACTTACTGCATATTTCTTCATCCTGTGTGGTTGGAGATGATACCTAAGAAGGCTCTTCTAACTCGCCTCACCGAGATTCATCCCTTCAGTCTCCAAATCTTGTACCTTAAACACTGTGCGAGCATTGACCTCATGTCTGTGTATGAAGGGGTCAGCTTTGGCATGCGGGTCCCCAGCCATTCCTGCACCCCTCCTGAAGATGGCTTCTCAACACTGGGTCGTCTCTCTCACAGACACCCTCCGGTGTCAGTTCAGGTTTCACTTCACCCCCGTTTGTATGTAGCTGCTCTATGGCTACCATTATTCCAGCCCCGTATTGTCTATGTAGCTTCATAGCATGTTTTGAAACTAGAAATTCTAAGTTTAGAACTCGCTTTGACTCTTCTAGGTTCCCGGCATTTTTGTGTGAATTTTAGGACCAACTCCTTGGTTTCTGCAGAAAAGCAGGTTGGAATTTTGCTCAGGATTGGGTTGAACCTGGAGAGCGCCTAGGTCAACCTGCATTTCTTCCAACCCTCTGTAGTTTTAAGGATTAGGCTTTCTGTTCTTTTGTTACATTTCCTCCCATTTCACCAGCTCACAATTATTAACAGAAGTGTTCCCTTGGTCCCACATTTGGGTAATTTGTCGCTGGCATCTGTAAATATGATTACTTTTGGATGCAGACGCTATGTGCTGCCATCATGCTGAACTTATGTGCCAGTCTGGCGGTTCTTACTGAGTCCCCAGGATTTATTGTACAAAATACAAGCTCATGTCATGTCCAAGAAGAGATAGTTGTGTTCTGTCTTTATAATCCCTATCTCCTTCATTTCTTTTTGTGACCACCTGCGTGGCTAAAACCTACAGTAAAATGTTGACTCGAAACAGCACCCTCATCCTGTCCCTGGTTTGGGGGAAGGGCTCGTCTCATTCCATTAAGTTTCTGTCAGCTATGGGTTTTCGTCCCTTGTAGTCTGATGCTTTTCGTTTTTGTCTATAGTGGTTTGAATGAGATGCCCACCCCCACCCTGCGCCATGGTCACAGGCGTTTGAATATTTGGTCTTTAGTTGGTGGTACTGTTTGGGTTGTGCACTGGCTAGTTTTATGTCAATTTAACACAAGCTAGAGTCATTTGAGAGATGGGAAACATTGAGAAAATGTCTCCATAAGCCAGGTGATGGTGGTGCACGCCTTTAATCCCAGAACTTGGGAGGCAGAGGCAGGCGGATTTCTGAGTTCGAGGCTAGCTTGGTCTACAAAGTGAGTTCCAGGACAGCCAGGGCTACACAGAGAAACCCTGTCTCAAAAAAATAATGATTGGGCTGTAAGCAAGTTAGTAGGGTATTTTCTTGATTAGTGATTGACATGGGAGGACCCAGTCAATTGTGGGTGGATCCATCCCTGGGCTAATGATTCTGGAGTCTATAAGAAAGCATGGTTGAGCAAGCCATGGAGATCAAGACAGTAAGCAGCACCCTCCATGGCCTGGGCATCAGCTCCTGCCTCCAGGTTCCTGTCCTGTTTGAGTTCCTGTCCTGACTCCCCTCAGTGATGGACAGTGTTGTGGAAACATAAACCAAAGGAATTCTTTCCTCCCCAAGTTGCTTTTGGTCACGGTGTTTCATAACAGTGATAATTCCCTAACTAAGACAGGTAGGCTTAGGAGACATGCTCTTGCTGGAGGAAGTATGGGCGACAGGATTGGGCCTGTTATCAGTTCACTCTCTGCTTTCCCCTTGTAGTTTAAAGTGTGAGCTTCCGCTCCAGCTGCCCTGTCTGCCACTTGCTGCTGTGCCTCCTGGCCATCCTGGACTCTTATCCCTGGGCAACTCCACCCTCAAATAAGCTCTCTCGTCTACAAATTGCATTGCTCACAGGTATTCTACCACAGTAACAAAGTAGCCAGTACCCTGCCTTTTGTCTGTTTGATGCTGTCCCTTCCTGTTTGTGAAGTGGTTTTATCACGAGAAGGCACTTGCATTCTTTTTCACCCGTAACAACCGCCAAGAATCCCTACTTTAGTAACAAGCCAAGGCTCCGCACTTTCTTTAACTCACCCAAGACCACAGAGCCAGCAGGTAATGGGGGACAGCCCAGGACCACAGACTCCGATCTCCAGGCCCTGAAATACCCCAGCCCTCTCTATCTTCATTGCTATGCCAGTTTCCTACGGTGCCAGCTGCTGCTGCTGCTGCTGTGTCTTGCAGCTGGATCCTGTAAGGAATCCCCTGGGAACTTAACTCTAGACAGGCAGGGAAATACACCTGGGGATAAATAAATGGCTCTCACACTTTTGTTTCTGTTTCACAAAACTAAAGAGATGTTTGAGCTGATATAGCCAACCTCAGCCTTTGCAGGGTAAAGCTGACATTTAAGGAAAAATCGTAGGGGTGACATGAGGAAAACAGGACGCTTCGACAACCGAAGGTCTAACAGCTAAGATCTAAACAGGAGAGATGCTTATCCTCCACCAATAGAGATTAATCACTAGACATTAATGGGGAGATGCTGCCTGGCGCCATATTGATTTGCTGCTTTTACAAGTGGCCCTTACGGCACTAGCATCAATGTGTCAGGTATTATTAAGTTGATACGTTTAATTAAAGGGTTATGATGCATATAAAACCAAAGACAAGTGCACTGACCCTTTCATCACGAACATACAGATGAGCCTAAGGCCAGACCCAAGTACTGTCAAATTACTGCCACCTGATGGCAGTGTTCTTTCTCGGTCCAGGAACTGGAGAGGATAGGAAGGGTCCTGAATCATTAGAGGTCTCCAATAGGGAAAGGGCCCCACAGAGAGACTGATTTCACGGGTCTAAACCCCTCAGATGATTCAAATGTGCATCAGAGGGTGTCAATCATCCTCCAACTTGACCTTCTAAGACAAAGAAGGCAGCACCTGACCCCAGGAAGGACAATCCTAAAAGTCCCATAGTGTCCCCAGGGCTCCACAAGAGAGTGATATGGCCCTGCTTCAGTGGAAGATAGCTGTGCTGGGGTGACAGAGAGCGAATGCCAGAGGATGCAGTTTGAGCCTCCTGATCAGCACCTA
Organism: Mus minutoides; assembly: GCA_902729485.2. Lineage (NCBI taxonomy): Eukaryota > Metazoa > Chordata > Mammalia > Rodentia > Muridae > Mus > Mus minutoides. Next base: position 3,998,447 of record LR749500.1, read on the forward strand.
GAAGAGACAGCAGGGTACCTGGGGAGTACTCGCCTTGGAAAGACGCCTAACTCCGCAGGAATCTGGTATTCCCACAGGAAGAAGAATGGGAGGGTGTCCGGGACCTTGTGGAAATGCTATGTGACTTGGAGTCTGAGCGGGGTCCTCAGCTGCAAGAGGGTGGCTTGCTTGCCCCCCCCCCCCACTGAGTGGTCGCTGTGTCTAAAGAAATAGATACACAGACTCTTGAATCCCAGAAGTGATGGGGCATGTTCACTCCCACAAACTTAGAGGATGCCCTCCTTACCAGGGCAGTGTGCTCTCAGAGACTCACAAGTGGGGACTCGGCACACGGCCTGAATCAGTCACCCACTCAAGATGTCAGTGGTCCCCGTAACTGAAGAGAGCCTATGGGAAGGGGTGGTTAGGCAATTTGTTGTCTGGTTGAGAGAGAATTGACATGCCTGCCATCTGGGTCACTGGGGCCTGACAGGAAACAGATGGTGCCATCCCAGGGGTGTACTGTGGCTATTTATAGAATTATAGACAGGGTGAAGACCTAGCAACCAGGAGGTCGTCACTGTCCAGAGTCTGGAGGAACAGAATGGGAGCAAATCTACAAGTCTTGTTTGTTTGCTTATTAGCCTAGCTGTCCACAGAATGCTCTGGTCCACAGAACTTTAGAGGTGACTGTGTAGACAGTATCTGAAACAGCCTGGAGATTGCACACCTAGCCCCACACATAGTTGGTGTTCTCTCTCTCTCTCTTTCTCTCTCTCTCTCTCTCTCTCTCTCCCCTTCCCTCCCTCCCTCCCTCCCTCTCTCTCTCTCTCTCTCTCTCTCTTTCCTCTCCTTCTTCTCCCTCCCTCCATCTCCCCTGCCCCCTGCTTTCTGTCAAGAATCAAAATCAAAGTCAATATACTAAGCTACCTAGAGCTGCTTAATTCTGCGTCCTAAAAAATACTTTTCCTTCCTTGCCTACCTACGCTTATCACAGCAGTATTCACAAGTGTAGAGTTCTAGGACCAGACATGTCACCCAGGAAGAGGTGGACAGGAAAGGGAGGTGGAGGGGGGGGCATGTGATGGAGTTCTGCTCTGCCATAAAGAATGAAAATGTCCAGGAAAATTGATAAAGCTGGAAATCTTCATGTTAAATAAAAATCAGTATCACAAAGACAAAAATTTGTGCATTTCCTTTCATACAAAGTCTAGAGTTGACAGGGGAAAAAAAGAGAACAGAAGAGACAGCTCTGTGGGTAAAGGAGCTTGAGCATAAATAAGCCTTCAGGCCAGAGTCGAATTCTCAGGACCAATAGATGGTAGAAAGAGAGAACTGACTCCACGGGCTGTCCCCTGACCTACGCACACGCACCGTGTAGACTCTACACATGCACTAATACCCATGCACATCACACGCACACACATGCACACATGTTGATTAATAATAATAATAATAATAATAATAATAATAATAATAAATTTTAAAACATAAAAATAGAACGTAGGAAGGAGGAGGGGAAGGAGGAGGGGAGTTGAAAGTGGCCAAAGCATGCAACATGCATGTGAACATATAATAATGATGCCCCTCCTGTAGAGCACACACTGATAAAAACAAGCAGCTGCCCCCAAGGTGAATAACATCAGTGTTTCATACCCAATGCAGCTATATTCCCAAAACTGTACTGAAAGCCTACTATGTGCCTGGCAACCATGCTGGTTACAGAGCAATGAGCCAGGAAGGGCTAAACCCAGGCCAGGGCACAGCTCAGCTAGCCTTCACACACTCCCAGGCCAGGGCACAGCTCAGCAAGCCTTCACACACTCCCAGGCCAGGGCACAGCTCAGCCAGCCTTCACACACTCCCAACCCATCACTGCATGATTGTTTTGAAACAAACTCTTGACACTGGGTCGAAAGTCATCTTTTGAGGACTCTCAAAAAGACAAAAGGAAGCCCCTGGCTTCCTGGACCCCAAGGTTCTTCTCCCCCAAGGCTGCTGACTTTCTGCACCCAGACCTCCCTCCCTGATAGGACCCCTGGTCTGCTGTCCTCAGAGGCATGGCTGGAGAACTGGAACTCAGAAATTGCTTTTCATGCAGTGGCTTCAGCTTTCAGTAGGCCCATCCTTACTCAGATCCCGAGGGGCCAGCCAGGGAGCCAGGGGAGGTTCCCAGAAATCACCAGCTGAGGGCAAAGCTGACTTATTTTGACTTCACATCCAGGCCAGGTTCCAGGTCACCCCAATAGGCTCCTCCTTCAGTCTAGATCTCACTGAGAAAGAGGCACTGTGGACTATGAGAGAAGGCAGGGTGAACAGGGTCAACAGGAGGCTGGGCAGATCAAGCTCCCTAAAAGGAGGCTTTGGGTGGTTGTGAGTTCAAATCCCATCTCAGCCACCTGTTAAGCCAGAGACACCAGACAAATAACAAATAATGCTTTTCTAGTCATTCGGTTGGAATGTTTATTCCCCAGTGAAGGGTGAACAGTCCAGCCTTCTATACTGACATAAGGTCTATATGAGGAAATGGGTATAAACCTGTCTCTTAGCTAGGTTTAAATCAGGCAGCACCTGCAAAGGCATTGGCTCTACCCTCCTGTCCACTACTTTCTGCTTGAAAGGAAGTACTCTAAGGAAAGTGAGGTCTGGATTCTTGTTTATTATCTACTTCTGCCTATCTGTGCAACTTTGGTGTGTTGGTCCACCTCTCTGATCCTTTTCCTTAACTGCCAAGTGGAAATTATCTAAATACAGTGGCCTCCTCCTAAGCACGGGCTATACATGTCAAGATCTCCAATGGATACCTGAAACTACATAGTCCCAGGTCCTGTAGATACTATATGCTCTCTAAGGCACGGTGAGAATGTAGTAACAGTTCTGTGAGTCTGGTCTTTCTCTTTCTCTCCTGAGCGGGATGCTGTGGTGGGCTATCTGTAGAGAATGACCAATGGGAGGGGAGTTTATACACCACAGATACACCAGACAAACCCGGTGATTCTCATCTGAGGTGGGACAGAGGGCGCTGGACCCCATCGTGGTACCCAGAATGCCTCACAACTTAAAGCTTATGAATTATTTGTTTCTGGGATTCCCTGCTTACTACTTTTATTATATCTGACCACTGATTGACAAAACCATAGAAAGCGATTCGATGGGTAAATAGGGATCAATAGACTCCTTCTTCAGGTTTGTGGAAGGATTGAAATAGTCGAGTGTAAAGCACCTGCCGTGGGTTTGGCGCCCCTCATCAGAGCTATGGCTTCCTCCTTCCCGGGATTTCAGGTAAAAGAGCGCTACTCCTACAAGGAGAGCCCTGAGCATCCCTGAAAGCCAGAGCAGGAAGCTGTGATTCTGCATGCTCAGCAGGAGCAGGGTGGGAACCTGGCATAGCCACAAGCAGAAACAAGGAAAGAGGCCAGAGACAGATGCCTAGTGCTGGCAGAGATACGAGGATGCTGCGGATCGGCCAAGTTGCCCTTGGCATGGAAACACAGAAGCTCAGGTCTAGAGCTTGATCGGTGAGAGAGGGAAATGAGGGGAGCCCCCAGCCATGGCTGAGCCTGGGGATTGTGATTCCATTCGACACCCCAGCAGATGGTGAAGCTGAGATTTCTGCAATAAGGGTGGGAAGAGACTGAAATAGGCAGGAGGTGGAGGGCAGTGTAACCTTTTCCTCACAAAGCCAGCTAACAAACTGCATTTGCTAGCATGGAGAGATTTGGTCTGGTCTGGTCTGGTCTGATCTGGTCTGGTTAAGAAGAGCATCTCTATGTAATACAGAGCCTTCAACTCACTGTTGTAACCCAGGCCATCTCATGAGTGCTATAAGAACATAAGCGCGCCCCATCTCCTGTTCTGCACCACACAGTGTGCACGTTCTTTGTATCAAGCTCTTTTCCAGTTTCTTTACACATGCAGCACATCAGCACCACAGCGCTGATGAAGAAACTGAGGCACGAGAAGCTTAGGTCTAACATCACACAGCCACGGGCAATGTGGCACAGAGCCTTTGTTCTGGCTACTTCCATGCACTGTCTATTAGCAGAGTTGGCAGGATCTAGAGAAACCCATTTGTCCTGTGGGAAGTCTCCAAACAGGGCTCCACAAATAGCCAGAAGAACTTGCAGCTTCCCAGAAGAGAGCCAGCTGCAGGGCTTAAATCAGGCTGGCCCCGAGTTGGACTCTGGTCTTGAGTTGGGTCCCACAAAGAGCCAGAGCCTTGGACATGCATACAGGAACCTTTTTCTACAGCAGGTAATTTCAGCTTGCAGGGAGGACAGAAAAAATCCGAGTCTGATCCCCAGTAAATGCACCAATAAGAGACAATGGGCAGGGGCGAAAGCCGCATACTGGCCAGATGGAAGGAACAGAGCTGGGGGCTGGGGCCAGAGCAGACCAGCAGGCCCTGCAGGGAGCTTCTCCTCACACACCAGGCTGGCAGCAGAGCCTTGGCAAGCACTTCTTGGAGTTCTCTGGAGGCCTCAGCCAGTTGAACTGACAGGGCAGCAGATGGCACACACTTATTCGCTGATGATATTTCGATTTATTTATCTCTTACAGATGGTGTCAGGCCTTGATTCCTGGCAGGAGTCCAGAGTTAGGACATCTTTCTGGAGATAATGGTCTCTACAAGTGGAGGGCAGACTGGAGACAGAGCCCCTGCCAGCACCCTGACTGGCACCGCTATGGCCTCCAGACACCTTTGCTGTGGCATTTAAGGAATTGTGGGTAAACCAAGGAGACAGATTCATTCTACAAGATTTCAGACTTACAGAACCCAAATTCTTATTCATTGTTGACATTCTAGCTGGGTGTGGTGGTGCATACCTTCCATCCCTTGTGGAAATACTCTGCTGAGGATGAGAGAAGGCTTAGGAACTTCAGAAGCCAAATGCAGAAAGTGAGAGCCAGGAAGGGCCTTGAATGGTCTGAGATCTTTCTATGAGCTATATGTTCTGCTAAACCTGGAGTTCAAGGCCTCTGCTCCCTCATTCAAAAGAATCTTAGGGACCGGGCGGTGGTGATTCACACCTTTAATCCCAGCACTTGAGAGGCAGAGGCAGGTGGATTTCTGAGTTCGAGGCTAGCCTGGTCTACAGAGTGAGTTCCAGGACAGCCAGGGCTACACAGAGAAACCCTGTCTAAAAAAAAAAAAAAATCTTAGAGAAAGCAAAGAAGCCAACCCTGGTGGCAGAAAAGAGCCACAGTCTTTTCTACACTGTTGTCAGGCCCATGTGCTCTCAGGGGTTGTGGGGAGACCCTCACAACCATCTGAGGAGGGGCAGCACTCTCATTTCATGGATGAAAAATCTGAAGTGCCAGGAAGTCAGGAGACTCACCTCGAAACTCAGGGATGGGAAGAAAGGGTGCAGAATCCCCATTTTTCATCAAGGAACTTGTTGGAAGGATTGGCTACAAGGGCAGAAGCCTGCTGGACACAACCGAGGAATGGCCCAGCTTGGAAGCCATGCCGCTCTGCAGGGGCAGTGAAAGGGTAAAGTGATGCCTGAGGCACCCCGTGGGGAGGCCACAGTCCAGCAGCTGGTAGGGGGCTCACAGTGTGAGGGTCAGCATAAACTGCTTCATGGGGCCTGTGATGGCTAGTTTCGTGTCAACTCGACACAAGCTAGAGTAACTGGAATAGAAGGAGTCTCGATTGCGAAAATGTCTTCATAAGATCGGGCTATACCCAGACCTATAAGGCATTTTCTTAATTAGTGATTGAAGCAGGAGGGCCCAGCCCATTGTGGTGGCGGCATCCCTGGCCTGGTAGTTCTAGCAGAAAGCAGGCTGAGCAAGCCATGGGAAGCAAGCCAGTAAGTAGCACTCCTCCGTGGCTGTTGCCTCCAAGTTCCTACCATGTTTGAGTTCCTGTCCTGACTTTCTTTGATGATGAACAGTAATATAGACGTGTGAGCCAAAGAAACCCTTTCCTCCCCAACTTACTTTCTGGTCACGGTGTTACATTGCACCAATTAAAATCCTAATTAAGACAGCCTCCTCACTCCCCTTTCAGGCTCCCTTTCCAACACCCCAGGTTACTTCCAGGGAAAAGTTGGCTTTCTACTGCTCCTCTAATGTTTGCTGAGAGAAGGGGCACAGGTGCCAGGGAGTGGGGGTGGAGTCTCGTGTGGCAGGGATAAAAAACAAAATAAGAAAAAACAGAGCTTGCCAGGTCACATCTCGTGCATTGCTTCAATTTATGCTCACACTCGGTTAGTGTACACACCCACACCCACATGAATGCACACATGCACACACATACACACACACATGCACACACATATACACATACACCCAGACACACAGATACACACATTATATAATAATATATATTATTATATATTATCAATATATTATATTTGAATTCATTACATAAGGAAAATATGAACTGGCACAGAAGAAGACAAAGCCCAGCAGAACATTAGTTTGTTGGTAAGAATAAGTTTATAAAGGTGCTATGAAAAAAATGACTTCAGTCTAGAAGACACAGGGATGATAAAGGAAATCTGTGTTCCTGATCCTACTCCAGGCCAAACTCACAGGGCCTGCACAAAACTGGAAGACAGCTCACACCGAGGCTTATTCGAATCCTGTAGCCCAGAGTCATGCAGTGCCCTATGTACACAGCAGCCATGCATATTTTTAGAGTAACATATCCCAAGGAAACTAGGGAAGGGAGATAATCTTCCAGCCAGCTGCCCTGATTGGCAGGCAAAGTTCCTCCCTCAGATGATGTTTTCTTCTGTTCACGATCATCTGACAGCATCCCCAGGCTCAAGGGGCCATCTGGCAGCCCAACAGTAAGAGGTACCCAACCCATCCTCAAGAAGGAGAAAGGAGAAACGGAAACCAGACTCCTCCTGAGAGATGTAAGGCGTAGGCCATGGAGGCTTCAGAAGGGTGAATGGCAGGTTCGAGCACAAAGATGTCAGGCAGCAGATCTCAGACACAAAAGCACTTGAGACTGAGGCACCCATATACCTGTCTCAAAAAAGCTAGCTGACATCAAAACCCAGTTCCCTGGGGAAAAAGAAAGCACCCAAGAATAGAGAGTACCGGGATAGGTAAGGACTCACCAGACATGCCATCAAAGGACACGGTAGGCCCAACAGTTGCTATGACATCCACACAAACATCAATAGGCATGTGCGTGGAGGCAGGGGAGTACAAGTCACTGCCATGTCTCATGAAGCACCTGTGGCAAGCCTGCAGTGTTTAGAGGAAGCTTTGTCTATCCCACCCCCTCCAATCAGAAAGTTCATTATCCATCGAGGCCCGCAGTGGCAGAAAAGAAGGAGCACGGTTTGAGGTCACACCTCACTGATGAACATAAGGGTGGACCTCACTTCTCCTCGAAAACCCAGTAACCATGCTTCTCCAACCCAGGGTCACTGAAGGAAGTAAACTTCCAGTGCCCTAGGAAGTAAACCTACATGCAGATGCACACATGCACACACACACACACACACACACACACACACACACACACACACATACACACACACACACACACACACACACACATACACACACACTACTACACATGTATGTGCATGCACATGTGCACACACAAACCCCTACTTAGCCTCACCCATGCCCCTACCCCTCGTCCACCTGGCCTTTATCAGCCACAGGGATACAGGATTACTTTAAGTCTGCATTCTGTCCACATGTCTTGTCAGAAGCACCCTGTCCTCAGACTTATTCAAATGCAGGCTTTGGGATATATGTATCTCTGTGACCAGAGACCCTGCTTCCTGGATCTCATCTTACACTCAGGCAAAAATCACACAAGGTCGAGATCACTGGTGGCGGTGTAATTGAAACGGTGAAGGACTGTAAGTGACCTAAGTTTCCATTAATTAAGTAAAAAACTTACATTTGGCTTTTGAAAGGTTCTCACTCATTAAAATGAACAAGGCAATCTTTCTCAGCACATTACCAGGATATCAGTATTCATATCATTAATATTAATTTTATAGAGAATATTAATATCACATGGGAAAGTGAATATCACAGGGTAGTTCCTTGAACAAGTCAGAATGCCCTGCCTCCCACAGAAGTGCTCACAGGAACTCAGAATGTGGCTGTACTACTTGGGGTGATGCTGGGATTTAGATGTGACATATCCCCACAGAGTCATGTGTACAAATGCAGGCTCCCAGATGGTGGCATTGTTTCTGTGAGGCTATAAAACTTCAGGAAGCTGGATCTGACTGGATGAAGTGGACCCTGGGATGAGCCTCAGTCACTGCTTCCTAATCCTTTAGGATGTGAGGGATTCTGAAAGTGATTGAGCTGCTGTGAGCTGTGCCCTTCCACCCTGATGGAGCCAAGTACCCCACGCCTATGCAAGTGCACTCTGATGGGGTCTCTATACATAGACCTGGTTGTTCTGGAACACACTCTGTAGACCAGGCTAGTCTTGAATTCACAGAGATCCACCTGCCTCTGCCTCTGCCTCTGCCTCTGCCTCTGCCTCTGCCTCTGCCTCTGCCTCTGCCTCTGCCTCTGCCTCTGCCTCTGCCTCTGCCTCTGCCTCTGCCTCTGCCTCTGCCTCTGCCTCTGCCTCTGCCTCTGCCTCTGCCTCTGCCTCTGCCTCTGCCTCCCAAGTGCTGGGTATAAAGCTGTGCCACCACACCCAGCTTAGCCCTTCATACCTTAAAGTGCTTCTGGTCATGGGTTTGTCACAACAGCCACCGGTGTAACTAAGACTGGCTGCAGTTACAGACACCTCAATCTCTGAGAGGCTCCTTTTGGGCTTCCTACCCGAGACTCATTCATGCAGAGACCCAGGGACAAGAGCTTGAGCAAGAGCTCTGGACATGGTTGTATCACTACCTGCCTTGGTCCAGAAGTGACACGCACCACCTCCTCTTTTACTCTACTGGCCAGACTAATCACATGACCAGCCCCAGTGCAAAGGAGGCTGGGAAATACACATGGCTCTCAAGAGGCCTAGCAGTGAAAACATCCGTTGCAAAGGTTCGCATCCAACGATTCAGGAGCCGAGAGCATGGACGAGTGAGGGCATGGCCTGTGCTTTCTGCTAGGTCTGTCCCCCTGCCCACACCAAGCCCTCTCTCCTCCTCACTTGCTCATACCGTGTACATAGCCTTTGTGCTCAAGAACTTAAGCCACAGTGACATCTGGGACAATGCTGTGTTTCCCTATACTGGGACAGAACATTTCCTCTGGCCAATCCGCCAGCGGATAATCTGCAGGGAAATAAGCGGAGTTGGCTGGGCCTCGTGTCTCAGCAAGTCTGCTCGGTCTGCCAGCGCCAGTTTATTCATAAATGTCTAACGATGACGCGAGGCAGATGTTCTGGGCTGATTTCCCCCAGCAGACGATTGCAAGAGGGGAAACCAGATCTATTTTCTTAAGCAAGCATCAGATGAAGCTTGAACAAAACCAATAACTTTCATGACGTGCAGCTTTCGAAGCTTCCCATAGATGCTCGCAGAGTGCCATTTGGGGGGGTGGGTAGTTGGCAGTTGTTTACTGTCGAGAAAGAAATATTACTGCTGCCTATCGGTGCACTTTCCCTCCTCCGCAGCCTGCGCCAGCAGCAGCAGCCTCTTTCCCTTATAATCTAAAATTCTAGATAAAAAAAAAAAAAGCCCCAGACCCTGACTCTGCCCAGCAAATCACAGAAACAAGACCCCTCTCCAGTGCAGGGCTTGAGCCCAGAGTCACGTGCGGGGAAGGCCTTCTGCCACTCGCCACATGCCACATCCTCGGCCCACAAGCACTGCAGCTCTTTACAGCTGGACCTCCTCTTCTAACAAAAAGCAGCATCTCTATGGAGAGGCATGCAGGAAGAAAGCTGGTTATCCAGGGGGATTACGCTGGGAGTGGATCGCTCAGGCTCTCAGTGGGCCCTGTGCTGTATGTCCCCAGCTCACAGGAACAGGCAAGGGAGTTTTAGAACTCCCATCCCTCAGATCCCAGTGGCTTAGTCACAGAGGCAGCAGAGCTCTGAGCTTCCTTGGGGCCAATGCTTCTTCCCCAATGAGCCCAGACAGGTGAGTCTGGTCCTCTTCCAGGAAGGACAGGGAGTTGTAGCCAAAATAGCTTGGGTCTGTCCAGTGTGGGGCTGTGCCAAGCAGACTGTGACATCTAAGACTGTGACAACTATGTGTGTGTGTGTGTGTGTGTGTGTGTGTGTGTGTGTGTGTGCGTGCGCGCACGCGTGCACTTATGCATGCTCATGCACAGGAGACACACAGGGCTGTCAGCTACAGTGTTTAGACTGATGACAGAAGCTGTCTCTTTACAATCTGAAGCATTTTGAGGGACAGCTGTCTAATGACATAGCTAATAAATATACTGGGTCCTGAGAGACGCCAGCAGAAGGTAATTCAGGCTTCTGGGAACCCTTATCTGCTAGATTACCCAGAATGGGCTGGGGCCCAAACTAGGATGTCCCCAGACAGAGCCCAGTCTTGGGAGCCTAAACCACAGTTCCTAAGCAGGACAAAGAGGATAGTCATGGGGTAGCTCCTAGGCTCCACAGGACAAAGAGGATAGTCATGGGGTAGCACTTAGGCTCCACAGGACAAAGGCTAGCCACGGGACTCTGGATAGATGGTGCCTCAAGGTGGCCTTAGTAGAGCTGTTTTCTTCCTGTTTGTCACCCACAACTGGTAACCTTGTCCCCAGCCACTTTTAGAACCAGGGTATACAGCTCCCAGCAGCCAGAGCAGGGATACTGAAGCCCCTGGCAACCATTGTGGCTAAGCTCCCAGCAGCTGGACTCCGAGATCATTTACCTTGTTTTTGTATCCAATAATAATAATAATAATAAATTTACTGAGCATCTACTATGTTCAGGCAGTATAAGAGCACTGAGGACTTGGGGATGAATAAGGCAGGAAGTTTACATCCCAGCCTAGCAGACAGATAATAAATGACAGATAAAAAAGGGTACCCTGAGTGGTACAGGTACTGTCGAGGGGTACAGGGTGAGTGTGGCTAACCGGGGCCAGGTTTTCTCCTGTGAGGAATCATCCCAGCTGGAACCAAATGAAGATAAAGACCAAGGGGATAGACAATGCACATCCTAAGGTCCTGGGGTAGAAATGAGTTCAGTGTGCCAGCAGGGGTAGCAGCAAGAGGAGGAGATGGAAAGGCAAAAAGGGTAGTGAGGTCACTCAGGCCCCGGAAGACCTATGAGGTGGGGTGCTCACGCTCTGGGGAAACAAGGAGGGGATGAGGCAGGAAAGCCAGGAGAGCCCAGATCTGTCTGCATGCTGGATGTATTTTTACTCATTTTATGGGTGCATATGCCGTGACATTCCCGTGGAGGTCAGAAAACAACTATGGGAGTCAGACTTCTCCTTCTACCATGGGGGTCCTGAAGATCAAAGTCAGGTCAGTCTGGGGCTTGGGGACAGGTCCCTTCATCCATTGAGCCATCTTGTTGGCCCTTCATTGCATTCTAACAACTCTATCTGGAGGCTGATTGGTGGAGATAGACCCTGCCCAGGCAGCTTTAGCGTGAGAGAACTGACAGGGGATATGAGAATCTTCTCTTCTTCAACTCAAGGGCTGCACAGAGAACTGCCTCAGACCAAGGTAGTCTCCCTCTGGTCATCTTGGCTTCCAAATTTCTCTCCTCAGCTCCCCCAAACACAAACTTCCTCACTTCCCCAACCTCTACCTGCACCCAGCCCTGAGGAGCCTGTCCAGTGGACCAATCCTCCAGCTTCACAGAAGAAGCCATATCTAGTGGCCAATCAGCCTGGCTGGAAGGACATGGCTCCCTAGGACACAAAGCCGCCAGCAGGGGCAGATGCAGGCTGTAGGTAGCAAGCTCTGCAAAGAGGACCAGGCTGGGAGACCCCTCCAAAGTGTCACTCCACAGACCTTCCCAGAGTTCCCTCTGACAACTGTTGACTCTCTCCATCCCCTCTCCATCATCACCCCCACCCCCAAAAGAGGAAGCACAGGCTTGGAACTTAAGGTGGGAAGCATCTCATGGAGCACCGTGCACCCCTGCAGACAGTCAAATCCAAAGGTAGAGGCAGGTCTAGGTGGCAGGACAGCGGCTCCAGAGACCTTGAAACCTGGAATCGGGAGCCGAAAGGCACACTGCTGGCACAGCGGAGCGTTCCATGTACTTGGCAGCAGAAGACGGAAGCAAAGCCTAAAGAGTGGCTGGAGGGGGCCCAGATTGGCTTCTCTTGAAGCTCGGGGCCTCCTCTCTTGGACAGGCAGCTTCTGTGCTGCCTCTCCTTATGCTGGTTCCTGGCCAACCCCACATTGCTGCCAGAGGCCCCAAGAAGAGACAGGGCTGTTAGGCACAGCCCGACTGGCCTCAGTCTGTTGAATTACAAAAGGGTCCTGGGTGTGTGTGTGTGTGTGTGTGTGTGTGTGTGTGTGTGTGTGTGTGGAGGGGCTGAAAGCCAATATCTGGGTGGGTGTTGCGAGGCTCTCAGTCTGCCACTCCAGGAGGAAAGATGGAGAGAAAGGGGTAGCCAAAGTGTCCCGACGTGCCCATGGTGCAGGCTAGACCCTTGTGAGGACTATGGGGAAGAATGTTTCACCAGGCTTTCTCTTCCTCATGTGCTCATGTGTTTTTCTCTGTGTTAGCATTTTCACATTCCCCTACATTGCATGGAATTAGGGCCCAGGGAATGACTTCAGTGGAACTTGATCATGCTCTAAAGGATCTCTTGCTAAATAAGAGCTCATCCTGAGGTGCTGGGGCATCAATTTGGTGACACAATTCAGCTCATTGCTTGAGTTATCTCCACTAAACCTCAGTTTCTCTAGCTGTGCAATGGGCATAAAGACAGTTTCTCCCTTGGGATCATTCTACTGTCTGGGGAACTGCCAAGTACCCAGCCTGACATTGTGGTTGCTCACTAGCATCCTATGTGGCCAGCACAGGAATGTCCCTCCCATCACCGTCATCCTCAGGACCTGTTGCGGTGACAAGGCCAGGATGTGACAGCTATGCTGTCGTGAAGGTTGCAGGCTCTGAGAAGGGAGACTTGAGGTACCGTGAACTACAGCGGTAGGGAGGTGAAAGAACAGCAGAGAGATCAGAGAGACACGACAGCCACATTAGGTCCCCACCCTCCATCACTGGGTCTGAAGATGAAGAAGGGAAGCAAGAATCCAAAGATCGTGGCAATTTTCGAAAAAGCTGAAAGCAGCTTCAACACAGGGCCAGCAAGAAAATGGAGACACAGGTCCTACATCTCTAAGGAACTGAATTCTGAATATCGGTAGTAAGCTGGAGGCTGGTCTCCTAGACCCTTCAAATAACATCAGACTGGGGGTGGGGGGAAAAAACCCATCAGACTGCAACAGCCAGATGTGAGCTACCCAAGGTATGCTGTGCAATCGTGAGTTAGTGTTAGAGATGATAAGCTTGTGGTCACTTGTTAAGGCAGACATAGGAGGCTAAGACACAATGAAATTCTCATCAAGGGGGAGTGGACTGATGGGCCATGCCCTCCAGTTAGAAGCCAGGTGGACATTAGTGCCCCCTAGAGGCAGGAAGCCTCTCTGTAACCACAGAGAGCCCTTCCCCCTACCCCCAGAACACACCCAGGAACAAACTGGGACCCACCCAGCCCTTGGAGCTGCCATGGTATCTTTTGGCAAAGAGAAAAGCTAAAGAGGGTTTGCCTGGTTAGTGGGATACCTGAGTGACCCTGGGAGGTAAGGGAGCCCGAGATCCCATCTGACACATCCTCTACTACTCTCAAGATCCTGACTGCACAGGCTAAGTAATGCTCCCTGTGCCCAGATGCTCCGCCTTAACCCCTATAGTCTCGGCAGCTCCTTTACACAGCAAAGAGGCTTTGCAGATACGACTGAGGTAAAGCCCACTAGTTAGGGATTATCCCAGATCATCCGGGCTGGACAGTGGCATCTCACAGGTCTCCTAAGAGAGAAGCAGAGGGATCAGAGGGAGGAAGAGAAAGAGGAGGAGGATGGGAATTCAGATAAGATCGGCTCCCACGGGCTAGTGCATGTGAATGAACACTTACTCCCAGCTGTTGGCATTATTTGGGGAGACTGTGGGAACTTTAGGAGGTGGGGCCCCACTGGAGGAGGTGGGTTGCTCGGAACAGCCCTGGGATATAGCCCTGCCCCATTCCAGCCTGAGTTCCATCTCTGCCTCCTAGTCAGCCACTGAGCTGTGAGCAGGCTACACAGGCTCCTGCCTCCGCAGACATCTCTATAGCTTCCTGCCATGGAACTGTGAGCTAGGAGAAATCTAGGGTGTTGCTTCTGTCAGATGCTCTGTCCCAAACACAATGGAGGAAGGGAAGGATAGCTGATCAAGAGGAAGGAATAATGACATCATAGATCCTCAAAGAGGACAGGCTGGGTTTTCAGGATGGCAGGAGTCCTGAAGGTAGGCATCACAGCAGCCTCTAGGAGCTCAGCCTCCAGAAAGAGGTAGGCTTGCCACACACTTGAGACTTCTAACCCGAGGGTTAGAAGACAGTAGATCTGTGCTGTTTCATGTCACTGACTTTGCAGTAATTTGGGGACCTTGCTGTCTCCACGGTCCCTGAGCCAGACCACAACTACAGCCTCCTGGTGGCCTCCCTGCCTTCCTCTTAGTGGCCCCTAGGCTGCTCCAACATCTAGAGAGGTGAATTAGATCATGTCATCTCCCTGTTGGGCCTCTGAGAACTTACATCACAGAGTAACGAGATAAGACTCCTGCAATGACCCGAGGGACAAGGTGACACAACTCAACACTCACTGCACATCTTAAGAAGAGCAGTGATCACCAAGTGTACTGGGACATGCTTGTGGTCCACACACACACACACTCAAGAGGTAAAGACGGGAGGATTACCGTGATTTTCAGGCCCACCTGAGCTACATACTTCACAAAAAGCAGCATTGCTCAGCTGGTAAGGTTTGCTTGCCACCCCCACCAATCCCAGGACCCACAGTGAAAGAAGAAAAATGCTCCAGAAAGCTGTCCTCTGACCTCCACACGGACACTACACAACTGGCAAGGTGTTGTGGCCCACACAACACGCACACACACACACACACACACACACACACACACACTCACACACATAGACATACAGACACATACACAAACACATACACACATAGACATATAGTCACACGCACAAACATACACACATGCACACACACATAGTCATACAGACACATACACAAACACATACACACATAGACATATAGTCACACGCACAAACATACACACATGCACACACACATAGTCATACAGACACACACAGACATACACATACAGACACACACAAACATACAGACACACAGAGAGAAACAGCTATACAAAGAGAGAGATACAAAAACATACAGATGCACACAGATACACAGAGAGGTATAAATAAGTACACAAATTTAAAAAATTAAATTACAAAATCATTACAAACAACAATAAAGAACAATGGCCAAGAGCTGGGGCACGGGTGTGTGTATTGTTAACACAAAGGTCCCTAAAGTGTGGCCAGTGTGGACAAATTGGGGCACAGCTGCCTTATATGGGGGGAGGGGTGTCCATCCCTTTCCTATTATCCCAGATTGCTTTCTTTTTTTTAAAGATATTTTCTTCATTTACATTTCAAATGCTATCCCGAAAGTCCCCTATACCCTCTCCCCACCCTGCTCCCCAACCCACCCATTCCTACTTCCTGGCCCTGGCATTCCCCTGTACTGGGGCATATGAACCTCGCAAGCCCTAGGTCCTCTCCTCCCATTAATGGCCAATTAGGCCATCCTCTGCTACATATGCAGCTAGAGACACAGTTCGGGGGGGGGGGTACTGGTTAGTTCATATTGTTGATCCTCCTATAGGGTTGCAGACCCCTTTAGCTCCTTGGTTACTTTCTCTAGCTCCTTCATTAGGGCCCCTCCCAGATTGCTTTCTATTGTGATAAAAATTCTGACCACAGCAACTTGGAGAAGAAAGAGTTTATTTCACCTATGGCTTATGAGCCCAGCATTGAGGGACCTCAGGGCAGGAATGCACGACAGGAACTCGAGGCAGGAACTGAAGCAGAGTCCATGGTGGAATGCTGCTTACTGCTTGCTTCCTTGCTCAGACTGCATTCCCAAACCACTCTCAGTAGACTGTGCCCTTGCACAGCAATCATGATTTGCCCACAGGCCAATCAGATGGCTGATTTCTAAACTGATGTTCCCTCTGCTCAGATGACTCAAGTTTGTACCAAGATGGAAAAAAGAAATCAACCAATCAGCACAGCTGTCCCTGTCCCTCCTCGGCCCTGGACACCACACTCTGCCTTCCTGAAGTTCTGCACAGTCTCTAGGCTCAATCATTGATTCTGCTGTCCCTGTTGCCCAGATCCCTTTGGGCCTCATCCTCTAAAAGAGGACTTCCTGATTTTTCACTACAAGATAATCCTGCACCACTCATCCCCCTTTCTTGGCAGTATGTCACTGCAGCCCCCATACCTGATAGAAATCAAGACTTTGTGGGTGCCTATCATCTCTCTCCCCACTGGACACTCAGCTCATGGAGTTTGGGATACTTGGCCTCTTCATTGAGTCTCCAGTGTGAAATGTGGAGCATGGAGCCTTTGCTTTTAATAATCAAACAAATATATGGTTGCCATGCCCACTCTAGCCCCGCCCCCAATGGGTTTACAAAGAAGCAAACTCAGAAGTGAGGAGTCCAGTGTGTGCACCTATGTGCACACACATTCATACATGAGCATATAAATACACGTGACCTCATAGAAACACTTGCAAACATGTCCATGCACATGGACCAAAAGTGTCCACTACCAACCAGGATGGCTTCAGAAAACAGGAAGTGGCTCTGCCTCAAGAATGAGAGAGAAAAAAAGCAGGTAGTGGTGGCACATGCCTTTAATCCCAGCACTAGAGGAGCAGAGGCAGGCAGATCTCTGAGTTCAAGGCCAGCCTGGTCTACAGAGCAAGTTTCAGGACAGCCAAGGCTACACATAGAAACCTCAAAGAGGGAGAGAGAGAGAGAGAGAGAGAGAGAGAGAGAGAGAGAGAGAGAGAGAGAGAGAGACAAGGGACTCATTGGAAAACCCAGGTGGCAGGGGTGGAGCTGGCCAGATGACAGACATGCCACAGAACCTATACTATGTGATGGAACCTCCCACAGATCTCCAGTAAGTCAGTAAAGACCTCAGATGCTCCTCAAAGGGGTTTATCACTATGGAACCCTCAGAAGGGACAGCATCCTGTCTTGAAGCTAGCCCTATCCTGAGGAGCTTTCCAGGAGAACCAAGACTCCAGAGGAGGTTGACTACGGCTCACAGGTCATCCTCAGAGACAGTACAAGAGCACCCAGGCTCCCAAGGCTCCAATTCCCTGATGATGGTACAGAAGGTCCACTGCAAACCAGAATGTGCTCCTGACCTTGAAGAGAAGCAACCCAGAGCCACTGACCACCTCATGAAACCCATGGCCCTCTGGGAAGCAAGCTTCTGGTTCTTCAGAGCTAACTCCCTACC
Source organism: Mus minutoides (assembly GCA_902729485.2). Taxonomy (NCBI): domain Eukaryota; kingdom Metazoa; phylum Chordata; class Mammalia; order Rodentia; family Muridae; genus Mus; species Mus minutoides. The sequence continues at coordinate 4,015,912 of LR749500.1, forward strand.
AGAACCCACAAGACCCTGTCACTTGCCTGGTAGTGAGTCTCTGTGAATTCCTTCAGCTCACTTGCCTGGTAGTGAGTCTCTGTGAATTCCTTCAGCTCAGTAACACCCAGCACTGGGAGAAGGAGCCAAACTCCTTGCCTGTCTGCTGCTGGGATCCCTGGATGGAAGCCTGCATCGTGGGTAACCAAATGTCCTACCAGGCTGTGGACAGGGGTGGGGAGATGTCATACCAAGCTCCCATAGGGCTCTGACGAAAAACCTACCTGCAGCCTGGGCACCCACGGCCGCCTCAGACAGGGTCTGGACTGCATCAGGCAGGAAGGGCGACCACCATCAACCTTGAGGCTATGGCCCTGTTGAGAGCTACACCGCAGGGAGAGCTTTGTTGGAGCCTTGGGACTCACTAGGCTGACTCTTTCCCTCCTTAGAGACCCCAGGGAAATGATGAACAGCTCCCGCATGACCCAAATGGCCATGTGACAAGGTTATCTGGTTACCTAGGACTCTGGGGGCTGAGGACATGGGAACTGCCTTCACTAGGACAAAAGGAAGAAAGTGCATATCTGTCCCAGCTCAGCAGCCAAGAGGACAATTCACATTCTTCAAGGACAGAAGGTGACCAAAGACAAAGGAAAGTGTCATGCAGAAAGATGGACAAGCATGAGATCTCAGCTTTAGGAGGGGTAAGGACTACAGAGAGGAGACAACAGTGGTCCATCCAGGAAGGGCCATACTGCCCAGCTCGGATTCTGTAGTTCCAGTGGCACAGTGCTCTTGGGTCTTCCTGTGGACTCCTTGACTTTGAGGAGCAATCTCCTAACTTCTTAAGTTTAAACTGAGCCAGTTCTTTGGCCCTAAGTCTCCAGCTCACCTTTTCTTTAGGGTGCTGGAATCTGCTGTGATGGTGGCCCTCTTAGACCTTGGAAGCAATGGAATATCTGTCTAGAAGGATCCTGTGCCCCCATCAGAGTATGATACCTGACTGGCTGGACCTTTACAGAAGAAAAGCTTCTAACTCATCAAAGCCACCATAATTTGGATACTTGGCTCACCAGCCAAACTTAGGTTAGAACTAGCCAGCTGACCAAGACTTGAATTCCCGAGTCACTGCCTACAGCACCAGCCTCATATAATGCTCTAAGCAGAACCTTCTGGGTCCTGTTCTCTCTCTGCTTATGAAACTCCAGGAGTCCTGTCAGCTGAGCCAATCCCAAACTGCACCCCAGAGTGAAGGTGTCCCAGCCATCCTGGCTGGGGCCTCATCTCTTAGGCCCCCTCACAATCCCTAGAACTACTCCAAACTGCTTCCCAAGGTCACAGCCTCCTCCAGGCAGCCGCCCCCCTCTCCCAGGCTGAGTCAGACACCCCTCCTCTACCCTCCCACCTCCCCTTGAACATGCCCTATTAATACCCTCTGAAGCACGAAGCATGTGGTGATCTAGTTGCAGTAAGCTCTGCAAACCAGCACTCAGAAGGCAAGCAGGCTGGCATCTCAGTGTCCAGATTCGAATGCTGTGTGATCTTAGGCCAGTTACTCAGCCTTTCTGAGCTTCTGTGACCTCCGCTACGGGCCGACCCTGATTAAACATTTCACAAGCACAAGGTCAACAGCTTGATGTTCTGCTTCATGCTAAGCACACAAAACCCTGCAGAGTGGGGGCTGACCTGAAGTAATATATTATTTTTAAAGTCATGCAGCAGTGCTAACACATAGGAAGGATAAATGCCTGCCTGCATCAAAGGGGAGACCCGGACCGTCCAGGGCAGAAGTTCAGAGAAGGTCCCTTTGTGGGAGCAACTTTATGAAGAGGTGAGCGGGGAGGCTGGGTTGTGCATGCAAAGGCCCTGAGGCAGAAAGAACCTCCTCTGGGGATGGAAAGGATATTGAGAGTGATGGCTGAGAGCAGGCCACTGCATCAGCATATGGGGCATGTCCCTGAACACCCACCTAAGCAGCAGGACCATATGTCCAGAGCCCTCTGCCCTCTGAGTACATACTAACCTCTAGGAGAGGGTGCTAGAGAAGGGTCCTTAGGTGATTAGGATGTCCCCTTGAAGGGGTTCCTGGGACCTGCTTTCTCCCTTTTCCTCCTTGCTCCTAGCTTGTGGTTGACTTTGTTGAGCCATGTGTTCCCACAAGGCACTGCCCTTATAAAGGGCCAAATGGCCCCAAACAATTGAATCTCTGCAAACACAAGCAGAAATAGCCCTTTTCTTATTTTGAGCTAATGGCCTCAATGACCTCAGGTGTTTTGTTACAGGAAGCTGACTGACACCACTGAGAATACAAGCACATGAACCCCAACTGTCAGGCTAAGGTGTCCTGGCATGTGCTGAGGCCTGTCGGTTGTCCCTACAGCCACTCTCCGTCCCTTCATGGTACTGGAGACAACCGGCCTCCCGGGCAGTACCGCTGGCCAATGGTTGGAGAGTGGACAGTGTAAATCTTCCATGCCCTCCCCATGGTCCAGCTTTACCTTTGCAAATGATGGTGTGACCTCAAGAGGATGCTCAGTAGAAACCTGGGTCTCTGAGTGATGGGCAGGAGGAGCACAGCTGCCATCAACCAGGTCTGCTTGCCGAGAAAGGAGGTAGCATCTCTGCTCTGTGGGCCTCCATGATGCAGGGCCTCTGTCATAGCAGCATAACTTCACCCTGACTGAGCTTCAAAGGGCCTGAGACAGAAACCTGAGAATCTGGAGCAAGAAGCAGCCATTCTGTGCTATGGGAACAGAAAAGGACTCTCTACGAGGGGGTGGCATCTTACTTGCGTGAGAAGAAGTCTACAATGTGAATAAACAGAGGCGTGTCGATAGAAAGATTCCTACATGGATATTAGGAGAAAAAGAATGACCCATGCCCACAGGCCTGGGGGATCCCCTGGGATTGGTTGCTGCCAGAAAAAGGGGAAGTTCAAAATTCATCCAGATTTCTACTGTGGTTTGGGCTAAGCCAAAGGAGGAGGGACTGTCTTTATCATGTATCGTGTTCTGGGTCTGGCCTTTCTTTAGGAAATACATATCGACTGTGCTGTAATCTGTCTTTCTGGAGGGGCTCTGCACTGTGTGTGTGAATGGCTGTGTACCTAGGTATGCACACTGCCCCGCTCAGCACCTGTCCTCAGCACGCCGAACACATGTGACCAGAGGGGAAATTGAGGCCCACCTGAGGTGTAGAATCAGAATCAGTAGAGGGTCCTCTCTCCTCACGCCAGATCTCTGTACCTGTACCGTGACGCACATGCTCACTCAACCCCGTGCCGTGTGCAAGCCCGAGGGTGCTGGAGTCGGTCTCCACCCTCAGACATGATTATTCAGCATGCATAGACGGAACCAAGAGAGCGAAATTGAGTGCTGACCTTCAAGGAAAGTCCCCACTATCTTGTAGCAAATTGAAGCAAGTACAGTTTTGATGACTGAGAATATGAAATGGCTTTTTCCCTCTTGTTAGAAACTGGGACATCAATAGAGCCCAGGGAAAGGCCTAGGAGGACAAAATGCTGCCCTCCTTCAAGGTCCCATGGTCTTCTGGCATAATTGACCAAGGGTGTCTGCATGCTGGTAATTAACAACAATTGGAGCAGGGTGCCTTTAGAGGTTAGAGGTCAGTGTGCCGCAATGCGGGGTCATTCGGAGCAGGACGTGCCCGGGACGGAACGTTGGTGGGGATGTGAGCATGGAGCATCCAGCCACTGCTGGAAAATGCACCAGCAGACACTCCCTCAGGAAGTCCCTGACTAAGCTGTACTCAGGAGTGTGCGCCCTGGAGCAGGCCGTGTCCCTACAGACCCTGGGGACACACACAAACATACTCAGAACAGATGAGGTAGTAGTGGCAAACGAACCCAAGTGTCCCAGACATCTGTCACCTGAAGAATAAATGCAGAGCCTGCTCTCTGAACTTATAGCAAAAACCTCTATGTCATGAAAAGAACAATGCCAGCCCCGCGGGCACAAACAGAATACAAGCTGCAAGCCAGGATACAGGGGGCAAAGCAGCATGCACCCTACACCGAAGTCAGGGATTCAACGCCCACTCCAGAGGTGACTGAGCCAGCCCCATTGCCTCTCTAAGTAGTGGAGACTCAGTCCACAGAGCGAAGCCAGCATGGAGTGGCCCTTCCAGGGTGCAGCTTTGTGCAGATGCCCAAGCACTGTTGCATGCTGTCCCGTGAACTGTCTGTGCTACTGTGGCCGGCAGTGTCCTTCCAGATAACCTGAGAATGACACAGGACTAAAAAAATCCACATGACCTGAAAGGCACATTCTACATTTTGGAATAATGCTGTCTCTGGCTCAGCTCAGCCTGCCCTGTACTAGCCACATGGGTAGATTTACCTGTTCTTACAGGCAACATACAAATGGGTCAGAGAACTTACACCGTCTGTCTGAAACCGCATAGTAGAAAAGGCCAGTAGAAAAGGCCAGCGAGAAAAAAATTGAATTCAGATCTCTTTCCTGTGCGCCCACATTCCTTCTAAGATGAAGTTCTGCTCTTCAGTGAACTGGTGGTCCTGCGATGACACCATAAACTGTCCCAGCTGTGGAGCTTGTTGTGACCCCTGTCCCCAGGCTCCAGGGCTGGCAGAGATCCTGGAAGGGGAGGGGCTGCCACCCCACCTGCATGGAGACCACCGTGAGAAGGTGAGCGGCAGTCAGGGGTGGACTTGGATGGACTCACCCCTGGCCAATGCTGTTAGCTAAGCAGGGGTGCGCCTGGAGTCTCAACAGCTTCCCAGCAACAAGACACTGAGAATAAACAATAACAATAACAAAAAACAATCCAGGATGCTACAGGTGCAAACCCCTGAATAAGAGCATTCCCCCAAAATCTCAGAGGTTTAGAAATCAGCTAAGAGCCTGCACAGACTGCAGATGGCTGGGGAGAATGGCCGTGGCAGTCTGGTGTGGAGTGATTCTACCTCTTGTTGACTCTTCACCTTTTAAAAAGCTCCAAAGCACCGGAGACTCAGTTCCTCGCCATAAAGCCCAAGTAAAGACAGCACACGCTTGCCTTGCACACGGCTGACATTAACTGAGATACCGATTAAGCAGGACCTGCAGCAGCCAAGCACAGCTGTTCAGGTTGTACAGAGACAAGAACGGGGAGATGAGGAGAGCGAGATGAGGTTCCCGTCAAGCTCACCCATGTGCAGACAAGTATTTCTCCATGTACCAAAGACCCCATTGCTTCACCAGCTCCAGGAGGACCTGGCACACAGTGGGTGCTGGGAACCTGGAGCACTGTAACCAGAGCATCCCGAGTACCACTTGGAAGCTCAGGCTGTGGGAGCACTGCAGAGGAGAGAAAGTGCCATCCCAGGGGTCTGTCAGCAAATCTGGAATTCGATCTGCCTGAGACCACAGGACTAGGTGGAGCGAGAGGAAGACAGAGGCTGTAGAAGAATGGACGCGTCCTGGGCCTACCAAGGAGACACACCCAAGCCACATCGGGAGAAGGGGCAAGAAGGAAGGGAAGGAAGCCCTGGGCCAGCACACAGCCTGAGTTAGATGCTGAGCAATGCTAGTGCCCCGCCCCCTCTCCTCCCTCCCCTCAACCCAAATACCCAAAGAGATCAGAGCTATTCCCTCTGAGCAGAAATGGGCATAGGGAGAAGCCAGGAGCCCCTCTGCAGAACACGGGCAGCAAATGCAGCCACAAGCCAATCTTACTGCCAAGTGTTCCCTGCTCATCCATCTTGCCCTTCCTCCAAGCTTGGCTCACTTCCACACCGTCCCCAGAGGTCCCCGGGTCTTGTATCCCTCTGCTTGCCTAGAGGGTTGCCCATCTCTCCACTGAATCATGAGCCCTCGCCCTCCCTCCCTTGCTCTCTCTCTGCCCTGGCAGATGTCACATCAATTAATGAACGAAGAGCGAGAGTGCATTTCTCTACCTCCAACTCTAGGAAAGAACGGTGACCCAGCCCCTGCTGTCCTTTTATAATTGGGGGTAGCAAGGCCTGAAGTCAGACAACAGCATGTCGGGACAGGAAGGGCTGACAGTTGGGTGTGACACTCCTGTCATCTGGATGGCCCCAGTGACTGCCACGGGAGTAGAATGTGACCAGTGGTCAAGCAAAGAAATACCAAGGCAGTCACTGGGCAGATAATGAGCTTGGAGGAGGGTTCCCTGCTATGAAAGGAAGACCTTTGCCATTCCCTAGCCGTGTGCACGACCCACAGAGGAGATCACAAGTCGACAACTGGGCCCTTTTAAAAGAAACTAATCAGATAAGCACACTGTTCTGGCTCCCAGCTGACTGGTCTCAGCAGAGCCAAACTCCCCAGTGCGTTCGGTCTGACAGAACTGGGGTCCTGTCATGTCTCTGCTATCTTCCCAGCCAGAGCTATCTCCACAGACCCACAGTACCGGTGGGCAGGGACCAGGTCTTGGCAAATGTTTATGACTGAATGCACGACCGTGGGCTAAAAGAAATCAGTCAGGAGCCTTCAAAAACGTCCCGGCTCCCACTCCTGCCTGAGTTTGCTCTGGATCGGTGCTGCCCTACCCTGAGAGGTCCAGTGTTGACCAGAGTAGGAACCTGGACATGTATGGGACCAGGCCAGGAACAGTCCCTAACTGATGTGTTAACCTCGTGACCTAGGGCGAGCCTCACCACACCTTGATATGACGGATGCCTTACCCAGGCACATTCTCACAGCCAACCAAACATGTGATCCAGCCCCACGTCAGCAGAGGTGGGGAAGCACACATGACCACAAGACCTCTGGGGACATTCAGCTGGGTAGGGAGGAAGGGGATGGACTCAGCATCTATGGATTTGGTGAACCTCGGGTCAACACCATCTCAGGGAAGGCTGCCCCCATGCTAAACATGCACAGACTATTTTTCTTGTCACCAGTTCCTAAACAGTAGTGTGTAACAACTATTTCCATATCATTTGCATTTCATTGCATATTCTAGGTAATCTAGAGATGATTTACAGTATACAGGAGGGCGTGTAGGTATTATGCAAATACTCCATCATTTTACTCAAGGGACTAGGGCATCCTCAGATTTGGCACCTGTAGTGAGTCCTGCACCCAATTCCCCTGGATCCTGGGAACAACTGTAATTTGAACCCATAATACCATCTGTATTGGTTACTATCAAGTCACTATGACCAAAAACACCCAACGGAAACAATTCAGGGGAGGAAGGTTTACCTTCCTGTGGTGTGCCCGTGTGTCCACCCTAGTGACAGGGGCAGCTCAGTCTGTGGTAGAGAGGGTAGTGAGAGGGGAGCTGTTCAAACCCTGGTGAACCAAGAAGCAGAGAGGAACTGGAACCTGAGGTGAGAGTAACCTTCAAAGGCCCTCCACGACATTCGTCTGCAGCCTGCCAGGTCCCGCCTCCTAAAGTGCCACAGTCTTCAAAGTGAGGACAGAGGGTTCAAACGTGAGCCTGTGGGGACATTTCAGACAGTCAAGGCAGGGAAAATTGGGCACAGGGCACCAGAGGGGACACGCTAACCAGATGGAGATCTGTGCTGCCAGGCACAGTGGTCGCTGGCCCAGGTGACATCTGTCTAGTGACAATGAGGAACTGAGTTGCAAAGCTGATTTGGTGGTTAATTAGAATTTGATTTGATTTTCATCCACTTATGTTTCAATCTAACGGCCCCATGTGGTTAGAGGCTGCTGTGTGGATGGAAGAGACCAGGAAAAGCTGAGAAACAAAAGGACCCTGTAGCCAAGAGAAACTGATACTGTCTTGACTGTGTGGCTTCTCAAAGCCAACAGATACCTCACCTCTGCTTGTGCTTGTAGTACCAGCATGGGAGATGGGGACCCAGAGTTCCTCCACAGCCCTGTCCTCTCTGTCTTCACCCTACCAGAACAGAGCCCTGGCTGAGCTATCCACACATCTGTTCCACATCCTTCCAGCATGCCCTGACATGTTTGGAAGCCACATGACCTGGATTCAAATTCTATCCTTACCCTTACTTACCAACTATGGGGCTTTGGACAAGGTACAGCACTGGTTGCCTCAGTTTCCCTATCTGTACTATGGGCATGAAAATGTCTCTTCCTCATTGGGCTGTGAAGATAGAAGCATTCCATGAGAAGCACCTAGAACTTTCTTGCACTCCTAGCGTTGGCTGTTTCGTGATTTTCATCCCAGTCCTGCAGGTGACATTCAGACGCTGGCATGCAGCTCTGTCTTCAGAGTGGAGCCTTTCATCTGAGTCTCCTTTCATTTGTGGCTTCTAAACAGCCCATAGTAATGATGAGAGTCATGTTAGAAATGCGCAGTCCTCATTGTCCACCGAGAGAACTAAACCCCAGCAGCCCTCCTCTGGAGACCAAGCTTTTAACTTCCAGAGAAAGCCAAGTGTTCCATTTCTAACGCTCCTTTGAGCATCTATTACCAGCACGCAGGAAGCCTTGGATAGGTGCTGGCGTGTAGCTGGCGCCTCTCCAGCACCTGCTAATCTCTTTTGAACAAGGAAGAGTTGGCATCGGGCTCAGAGCGGACCACGCTGTCTAGAAGGGATTAATAAGTCTTGTGGTTAATCTCCACACTCTTCAATCTAACTAAAGCAGGAGCCGTTTTCCCCCGGAGGTGCTGAGGCTTCCTGTAGCTGGTAAAGGAGGCATGGAAGTAGAGCCTTGGCCTCAGGGAGGTCGCAGAGACTGCAGTGATCACCAGCATCCAGCTAGCCAGAGGGTAGGAGAGGGGCGCTGGGGAGAATCCCCATTGGTTGGACAGCAGGCCTGAGGTCCAGAGTTGATCCACAGACTTCACGTAAAAAGCTGGGCCTGGTGGCACACGCTTGTAATTCCTGTGCCTCCTGGGACAGCCAGGCCAAACCTATGTGGCAACCTCCAGGCCAGTGAGAAGCTGTCTCAAAAAACAAGGTGGATAGTCCCTGAGGACTGACCTGAGGCTGTCCTCACATAAACATGTACACCCACACATACGTGTGTGCGTACACACACACATACACACATACACACATGCACACTCAGGAACCATTCTTCTCTAATGTCCCATGTGACACAGTTTATCCCTTGACGGACAGATGTTCACCCTCAGTGAGCTGCAGAGAGCACCTTTGGGAGATTAAGAGGCAAAAGCCCTTGTGTGAGAACCTTCACTGCCTCCTAAGAGCATGGGCCCTCGAGCTATTATTCGCTGTATTCTCTGTGCTTCGGTTTACTAGCCAAAAAAAAAAAAAACAGACAATAACATCACACAATGATCAGCAGTGATCAGAAGTGAGGGTGGGCGTGAGAGAGCTTGGGATCAAAAACATGACCCCGGTGACTCAGCTGGTAGGGTACTTGCCTAGTGTGCACAGGCCCTGGGTGCCATCTCTAGCTGCAAAGTCAAAAGAGAACAGAACAGATGTGATCATGTGAACGTTGCAGTAACAGCTTAGAACCCCTTAGAGACCGCATGGAAGTCTCAGCGACCATCCTGTCATCCAAATGAGACTAACGGGGCATGTGGTCCTCCTTATTCTGTTTCCTCTCCTGCACCCGGTTGTTCACCCATTCACAGATGACCTCATCAGAGAGCTTCTCTCCGCTGTGGATGCAGAGCAGGCTGTAGTTGGGTCCAGACGGAGCATCACAGATAATAGGGAGTTTCATATAACCTTGAAGAAGGGCTGTCCAGATGCTCAGTCACACAGAGGCATGGAGAGGCTGGTGAGAGAAGGTGGGGTACCTCATCTCAGCCTCCTAGCCTTGACCACTGAAGCTGGGGCTAAGGAGGGGAGTGGACAACCCATGTACTTCATCCCAAGCCAGACACGCAGACTTGGGGCTGTTGAGGAACCACACAGAGAGCGCTGCCTTAGGATAAAACCCACAACTGAGAAAGGGCTCTGAAGGCAGAGAAAAAAAAAAAGAGAAGCAATCAGAAAGAGTGGAAATGGAGCCTGGACTCTGCTGCCATCAGATAAGTATCGGATCTGTGGACCCGCACTTCCTTTTCCCTCACTCGAATCAATACAGCCTCTTCTTTTGGTTTGTGCCAGCCATTTGCAACTAGGTAGGCTGCCTGACTCTGGTCTGCAGTCCCCTGTAGGCAACAGGAGGAATTCAGGTGCCTGGAGAATGGTATTGAGCCTGGCCTCCGTGGTCCCACATCTGCGCCACGCTGAGACACAAACACTATGCCTTCCCCTCACCTATTGATTTTCCCCAACGCAGGCATCCCAAGCTTGAGGTCTGTCTGGGTCATAAATGGCAGATGCCACCTGTCTGGGATCTGGAATGCCGAACTCCTGGATAGCAAGTTGAGGCGCTCTGTAGGTGTATGCTAGATGCATTAGTAGACACTGCCTGCGTACAGGGTGACACAACAGCAGAGCCACTTCCTGAATGTACACAAAGCTGTCTGACAGAAAGCCACTCAGTGTAGAAGGTTGCAACTGCCACTCAGTGGACCATGACATCACTGGTGGGACACATGCCCTGGGGGCAAGGATGCTGGCTCTTTGGGGAAAGGGCTCGACATGCACACTTGGGGACTCAGAGGTCTCTCTCCTGTTTCTATCTCCAATGCACATAAAGACAACCGGGCACAGTGATGGATATCCACAGTCCCCACACCAGTAAGGTGGAAAGAGGAGACCCCTGGGGCTCACCAGCTGGCCAGCCTAGCCACTAGAGCAGTGCTTCTCAAGCTTCCTAAAGCTACAGCCCTCTAATATGGTTCCTCATGTTGTGGTGACCCCCAACCATTTAATTATTCCGTTGCTGCTTCCTAACTGTAATTTTGCTACTGTTCTGAATCATAATGTGAATATCTGCTCTGCAGCATGAGAATTGCTGCACTACAAGATCCTGCTTCAAAACAAAACAGAAAACAAGGTGTGACGTCACGCTGCTCATGATGGATAGATGCTGGGTGGGTCAGGGGTCACTTTTCTTTAGAAGTGTGGCTGCTGGCTGGCTCCCCAGATCCCAGAAAAAAGATCCCATGCCCATGTGCATGTGGCCAGAACTAACAGGACTCAATAGATTAAAAAAATTATAATTATCAAAGGAAGACATGCAGTTGGGAAGATGCGATGGGTGGAAGGGTAGGGTCCTAGAAGGAATCAGAAGGGGAGATGAGGGGTGGACATGATAAAGATACATTACACACATGTATGTCATTTCCAGAGAATAAATAAAACTAAGAACAAGCTGAACAGCGCCTGAGGACCGACACCTGAGGTTGACCTCTGGCTTCCACACATGACCTCCTGAGGCTGTAGCTGAGAGACCCATGAGACCCCTCAATAGAGAACACATCCATCCGTGTTTCAGGCAAAGCTGACTGGAGTCTGCGAAGGTGTCAGGTAAGCCTGTCTCCTGTATTTGTGCCTATTAGACCCAGATGGTCCTTCTCACTTCAGATCACAAGAAGCCTCCGAGACAAGTAAAGGAACCTCTAGAATCCAAATGCAAGCAGCCATGCCATCACTTCAAACTCATGACAGGTTGTCGTTACTTTTTAAAACTGTTAAGTAAAAACTGAAACGCCCAGAGCTGAAGAGGTTCATGGGAGATGAGCAAGCCTGTAACTGCTTCACTCATCATCCTGAGCCAGGATCTCCAGTCTGGGTCATATCCCTGGTCTCTGGGACTTATTCTGCCATCTGCCTGGCTAACTGGCATTGCTTCTGAGATTTCACACATTAACCATCGGGTCTGAATTCAAACTCACTCCCTTTCACTAAACCTAACCAAGTCTCAACAAGAAGCCTGCCCCCCACCTCAGTCTTTCTTCTCTCAGCAATGGGCACAAAATCCATCCAGTTCCATCCACCTTCCCCACCTCCCAGGCTTAAGCCACCCATGTTTCTGCCCTACAGCACACTCTGTCAAGCTTCCTGTTTCCGACTCTATCCAACACTTACACTCTTCGGCCAGTGTGCTCACTGGTCATATATATCCCAGCCCGTCACCTCCAAAATGAAAGCCCACATATAAAGATTGAAGCCCAAACTGTCATTGCAGCCCCCACAGGGCTGCTCGAGGCCCCTTCCAACGTTTAGAACTGTCTGTTACAGCCCACATCTGCTCAGAGCTCTTCCTCTCTGCCAATGGGATCCATTCACACCCCAGGGCCTTTGCACTTCCTGCTCTCCCTCCTTCACCTTTCTCCTTCCTCCCAGCCTTGGTGATTCACACTTACCTCCTCAGAAAGCCCTTTTTTGTTCTTCCCACACAGGACTGCTCTGCCCCACATCTACTCCCACGGGTCAGAAGAGTGGGCAGCGCATTACCATTTACCAGAAGGCTGGTGAGGAGTCTTAGCAGCTGTGCGGGCAAGAGGGGAACTTTGGGCTCTGCACCACTTCGACTCTCAATTTTAAACCATGGACAAATTAGTTTTGAACAAATAATTTTGTCTGTTTGTCTATCTAAGTCAGGTCTTGCTATGTAGCCCAAGCTGGTCTTTTTGTTGGTTTGTTCATTTGTTTGTTTTTCGAGACAGGGTTTCTCTGTGTAGCCCTGGCTGTCCTGGAACTCACTCTGTAGACCAGGCTGGCCTCGAACTCAGAAATCCACCTGCCCCTGCCTCCTGAGTGCTGGGATTAAGGGCATGTGCCACCACCGCCCGGCCCAAGCTGGTCTTGAAATCACTATCCTCCTGCCTCAGTCTCTCAAGTGCTGAGATTACAAGCATGGGCCATCACCTCCAGTTCACACACACACCCCAAAAAAATTAATTAAGGGTAGAAAGGAGTGAAGAATAAAGGGAAGAAAAGCGACAAGAAAAGCGGTGAGCTGGGGCAGTCTCCTGAAGAAACAGTTCAACAAAAGAAACCTTTCAAGGAGATAATCGTCATGTCATTGGCTGAACGGAAACAAAAATCAACTACTATGAACACCCAGCAGCGTAGGAGTGACTCAGAAAACAGTGCTCGGTGGGTAGGACAGGGAAGCACAAAGGCCGCTCGCTCGTTGTCACTGCTAAGACCGCAGAAGTGGGGTGAAATGTTACAACAGCAATTGATGTAAAGAAAGGCCATAAAAAAAAAAAAACAGTTTATTACTGAACCATCCCAGCAGAGTGGAGAGCAGAAAATTAACTGGAGATGTGTCTCAGTGTCTGGCACTGTTCCAGGCAGGCAGACTATACATACTACCCCAGCTCAGCCTACTGGCCCCGTAGGGAACAGAGGTGGGGTCCTGGGCTCCTTGCAGGACATGGGTGGCCAGGGCTCAGGGAGTTCCCAGCTGCTGACACCTGCCAGGGGATTCATGGTCTGAGCTGCCCTATGCACTGAAGGACACTAAGCAGAATTCTCATTTCTGGCACTGGCATCTGCAAACAGTGTGCAGTGTCCCTCAGGAGGTGGACAAGTGACTTGATACCTCACACTGCCAGTCCACCTCTGTCCCATGGGAGGATAGGACGTGGCTCGTGAATACACCCTCTCACACCCCAGGAAACAGTGGTCTCAGCCACACTTCATGCCTGGGCATTCCCAATGGGTTTTAGAGAGCCTTTCAAATACGAAAAGAGGCAGGCAGCCTCCTCCCTGAGACCAGAGGGAGCAGCCACTGGAGACTGTCATCTGACACCCACTTATCCCTCTGCACACGCTACACCTCAAAGGCTTCAGGGTCCACATTCATGAACACAATTTCGTCCAGCACTTTGGGTTTAAAATGTCACGTGCAATGAGAGTCCCCATTGTCACACTAGATCTATAGAGTGACCCAAATAATAAGCCACTTAAAGTCTTATTCAGAGTTTTCCCAGGACTGCAAATGTCAGCCTGAGCACTCAAGATCTCCCACAATCTGATCCTACAGATGGGAAGTCTACCTGCCTGCTGCAGGCCAGGCGTGGTGGACAGCCTGCAAGCTCCCCATGGGTAAAGCTTGAAGCAAAGTTGAGAGTGCTTCTCTTGGCTTACCAGGTCACATCAGTGCCACCAGGCCATTCTGCTTGAGAGATCATTGCTTGTCAGTATAGGGCTCCCCCGAGCCTGCAAATGACACTGTGACAAAAAGCTGTTTGGAACGGACTAAGAGAGGCTGGAATGGGTGATTTGGGGACACAGGAGGCAGCCTAAGCAAGCGATTCTTGCTTCATGTCCACATACCTGCCAGCTCCCCTCGGCATCTGCCAAGTGATAAGGTCACAGATTGGTGTCTCAAAGGTACATGTGCACAAAGAGCCTCGATGATTCTTGTAGCTTCTGTGAACTCAGTGATGCCTGTCAAATGGTTATCCAGGAGTTGAGGGGATATGGCAGCCTGTGTCTGTAACCCCAGAATCCAGAGTCAGAGACGAGGATACCTGGAGCTCACTGACCAGCCAACCTAGCCAAAGTGGTAAAGTCCAAGTCACTGAGAGACATTGTCTCAGATAAGGGAGAAGGGGGCGGGGTACCCAGTATCAACATGCACCTCCATGCTTATGTGTGCACACAGGCATGCACACAGGCATGCACACAGGCATGCACACAGACACACACACACACACACACACACACACACACACAGAGTCATCCAGCATACACCACACAGGGAACACCACGTTGAAAAACTGCCTCTACCATAGCCACCCACACAAGCTTGACACTCATCAGTCACTCTGCACAATGCCACAGGCCTCCTTGTTGCCTGATGCTCTGACCCCTGGCTTGCTTTCCCCTAACACAGCAAGAGGCGCAGCAGAGGCCAGGTACACATCCCACAGGGTGTGTGAGAAGACCCTACATCTCTCCCCACTAGGACAACCCCAAGCCATGCTCCTTGTGGTACCCCACAGTCTTCTTGAGGGGTTCTCTATTTCCCTGAGGAACCTGCCCAGGGTCCTTGCTGTCTATTTCCAACTAAGTCCTCAGACAGGACCTCAGCAGCTCCCTTCAGGGTCAACCTCTTCTTCCTCAGCATGAGCACCTGGCGCTGAGCTGAGCCTGCAGCCAGTGTCCTCTCGTCATCTCTCTTGCATGGTGATTCTGGGCACTTGACACAGATGCTCCCAGCCACTCACCTCTGTCCTTCCTTTCCTTGGCTTAAAACTCTTGTCTCCATAGTCTCTGTGTTAACTACATGCCCCACACTCGTGAGTCAGGTGTCTGGTCAGACTCCTTAGAAAGGTGTGCACACCAGAGAATTGAGTGTGTCTCTGTGGCTTTCTTCACTGTTAGAAGTATAAGCCATCAGGGGATGACTAGAACAACTACACTTGCCATGAGCTGCCCAGCTCTGCTTCCTAGCCAATTCATCCTCGTTCCTCTTCACCCAGGCCAAGATTGACTCCAAATGCTCAAGTGCGCCCCCCACTATGGGAAAGAGAAACCTTCACCTTCCTCTTGCTTTTCATAATGTTTCTATTGATGTTGCCCAGGGTCCGATTCTGGTGTTGGGAAAAGATACAAACATTTCCTGTGGATACAAAGTCACTGTAACAGCAGCAACCATGGTCGCAACAACAAAGATCTAAAACCCCACAGGGATCTTTACTCCCCTTCTCCACCAAGTTCACAATTGACTGAAGCCCTGCTGAGCCTCCTGCTGGCTGCTAGCACACTCTTTAGGTCCTGCTTGTTAGCTCTGTGGACTTGAACAGAGCTTACCATCAAATGTTCCACTGGTGCAAGGCAGTGCCACCACTACCCATCTTTCTTCACACACACACACACACACACACACACACACACACACACGACTGCCTGGTATCTATCTACATCTCTGATCAGTGTTGGGTTCTGATCCAGCCTTGAATGAACCCTGTCCACACCATGGGTGGGTTCCCACAGCAGCGCGACCATCAGCCTGCTTCACAAATCTGACAGCCATCCTGCCTAGCTGAGCTTGATCAACCTAAGACTGCAGCGGGTCCTGCTGGGTTCATGCATCTCCCAACTGTGGCTGTCACTCAAGGGCAGAGTTTTGGGGTGTCCAATTCCGTGGTCTGTCATTAAATATTCAGGAGGAACCCAGAGAAGCCCCCTGTGAACCCAAGGATGTCAGGAACCTTGTTCGTTCCCTGGCTTCTAGCAGGTTTTGTATTCTTGTTTCCGATGGGCTGTTAGGTTGCTTTTAAGAAAATAGTGAGTTGGGCCACATCCAAGAAGCCTTGAAAGTTCCTGCACCACAGGAGCTCCTGCACCACAGTCCTGCAGAGGAAACTGCTTTTAGCATCATTTTGCAGATGAGGAGACTGAGGATCCCAGAGGCTAAGAACATACCCAAGTTCACAGAGAGGCAGAAGCAGCCTGAACCCACAGCACTTCGGTCCAGACCCTATGTTCCCCAGGGTCTCCCTACCTGTTGCCTCTGCCCAAGTCAGAGCTGTAGGAAGAGGCAATGGGATGTGTGTGGTCTACACATTTGCACTGCAGTTGGACTGGCTCCCTGAAAAGAAGGGGGGACATCTGTCTCCATGGCTACACCGAGCCTGAACAAAGCCTCATACAGATTCTCACAGCCTTGACCATAGCCACCTCATCCTACAGCCAATAACCAGAGGACGCTGCCAGCCCCCAGCCTGACGTGCTTCTGGGATCTTCTTTCTGCAGGATTCCCTTTTTTTTTTTTTTTTTTTTTTTTTGGTTTTTCGAGACAGGGTTTCTCTGTATAGCCCTGGCTGTCCTGGAACTCACTTTGTAGACCAAGCTGGCCTCGAACTCAGAAATCCGCCTGCCTCTGCCTCCCAAGTGCTGGGATTAAAGGCGTGCGCCACCACGCCCGGCCAGGATTCCCATTATTAAACCCAGCATTTGATAGCCACTGAGTGTTTTCAAATTATTTACCAACTCACATTGGTGGCGCCTACTAGCCAACAGCCCTGCTGAAGTAACCGGCCCACCTCACCTCCAAAATCTTAAATCGAGTTACAGAGTTCACCCATAGACCCTCTCACTTAAGGCTCCACCTGGGCAATGAAAAGAAAGCACTTGAAGATGTCTGTGTTTACACTGAGGAACACTCTAGGACACAAATGGTTTGGATCTGATTGAAAATCAGCTTGTGGACCAAAAATGAATGTTCTGTATTCTCTCTCTCTCTCTCTCTCTCTCTCTCTCTCTCTCAACTCTGGAAATGGGAAATTAGATGGATTTCACCTAATAGACAAACCTAGCTACTGTGAAATCATTAAGGAGAGCTCTGAAGCAGTCTCTGAGGTTTATAGGGAAAAGGAGCATGATCAGGATAGTGACTGGGGCAAGGACACAGGGCACTTATGCCATCCTTTCCTATGACAATAGTCAGTGTCTCTGTGAAGGTCCCATGTAAGTTCCTTACTAAAAATAAATTTTCCTCCAAAGGACACTCGGTGATGTCTCAGATGTTTGTGACTGTCATAGCTGTGGGTGGCTCCTGTAGATTTCTAGTTGGTAGAGGACATGGGTGCTCTAGAAACTCCACAAAGCACAGGACAGCCCCACAACAAAGCCTGAGTCAGCCCACAACAACGGCAGGTAAGAAGTCCTAGGATAAGTCACATGCACACGCAGGTGCACACACACATATGAACAAGTAAATGCATGCATGCACATATGTACATGAACCCAAAGGCATACACAAACATACATACAAACACACTCCTGTACACACAAGCATATCCCCATACATGAACAGAGTGTATACAACTATGTACACATATGAACATGTATGCACCATGAACACATAGACACTGAGTGTGCTCATGAACATGTATATGTGTGGATGGATGCACATGAACATGCATAAACACGTGAATCCACAGGCTCTCAGAACTCTGTCTTTGGTTCAGCAATCCAGAAGTAAACACAGGTGTGTCTACACATTAAAACACCTGCTGTATAGAATTAAAACACCTGCTTTTTGTCCTTGCACCGCTTCCTCCCCTATTTTTGTAATTCCCAGAGAACAGCATCACCCACTAGTCTATTAAATCGAACACCTAAGGGGTCCCTGCTCCTGAGCTTTCTTCATCAGCTGGTGAGGTCAGAACAGCCTCCACTCTACTGGCTCCTCACACCCATCTTCACAGCTCTAGATGCCAGCCTCTCCCGTCTGGACCCCTGTGATCCACATCTCTGCTGTCAGGTCCCTACTCTCACCTCAGGGCCTTTGCACAGCTGTTCCCTCTGTCTTGTTCTCTCTCCAACTCTCCATTGGGAGGCTCTGTTTAAGCATTTGGGTCCCAAGGGAAATGCCATCACCCCAGGGTGACCCCTATCTTGGACACCCTAGAGAAGCCAGCTCCTCAGAAATTGCAATCCAGTGTCCCCATGCTGGTGTTTATCTACATTTTTGAGATAAGGTCTCTATGTAACCCCAGGCTGACCTCAAATAGGTGATCCTCCTGCTTCAACCTCCCAAATGCTGGGATTGCAACTGTGAGCCATGCCTGGCTGCCTACGTTACTTTCTTTCCTTGTGCCTCTGTCTTCCAGAGCCATCCAAGTTGCTTGCTCCTTCTATGCTCTGAATGGGAATGGCCCATGTAAGCTCATGCCCGTTAAACAACTTGGTTCATGGTTGATGGAACTGTTTGGGAAGGATTAGAAGGCAGGGCCTTGTTGGAAGAGGTGTGTCACTGGGGATAGATGTTGATCATTCCAGGCCTAGTCTTTCTCTGCCTCCAACTTGTGGATCAGGATCTCTCAGCTACTATTCCAATGCCATGCCATGCCTGCCCGTGTGGTGCCATGCTCCCCACCATGATGGTTATGGACAAACCCTCTGAAGCAGTTCCCCAATTTATTTATTTATTTATTCATTTATTCATTTTTGGTTTTTCAAAACAGAATTCCTCTGTGTAGCCCTGGCTGTCCTGAAACTCACTCTGTAGATTAGGTTACTTTTTTTTTTTTTTGGTTTTTCGAGACAGGGTTTCTCTGTATAGCCCTGGCTGTCCTGGAATTCACTTTGTAGACCAGGCTGGCCTCGAACTCAGAAATCTGCCTGCCTCTGCCTCCCAAGTGCTGGGATTAAAGGCGTGCGCCACCACGCCCGGCTCCAGGTTACTCTTAAACTCAGAGATTTGCCTGCCTCTGCCTTCTGAGTGCTGAGACTAAAGGTGTGTGCCGCCACTGCCCAGCTAAGCCCCCCAATTAAATGCATTCTTTTATGATGTGCCTGGACATGGTGACTTTTCACAGCAATAGAACAATAACTAAGACACCCCCTCTCAGTACTGCATCCACAGACAACAGAAGATTCCTAAGAGCAGACATCTTGGTTTGTTCCTCGCTATATCCTAAGAACAAAAAAGAAAGGAGGAAGAGGGGAAGGGGGAGGAGGAGGAGGAGGAGGAAGAAGAAGAAGAGGAGGAGGAGAAACTGGTACTGCACATTCATCAGGACTCAGAAATGTATCATCATCATCATCATCATCACCATCTGCTCCTTCTCCTCCTCCCTCTCCCCCTCCTCCTACAAGTGACTACAAGTGCCAGGGATGGGTACCTTCTAGGTACTTCGAGGCATCCCCAAGAAACAATAGCCTCATCTGCTGGGCTGTAGCTGCTTAGATATGCAGCAAGACCTGCCCAGGGCTCTGGAGTCACCAGGCAAGCTAACTGACCCCGGCATCTCTGAGAAGCAACTCAGACGCGGCAGCCCCACATCTTCCCACCCCGTGTCATATCCTGTCACACTCTCTGCCTTCCAAGTGTTCTATAAGGACTTGATAGCAGCAAACATGTCTTGTGTGTCCTAGGGGTTGACTGCCAGCCACAATCTAGACAAGGACCTAGGAACTGCTCACCCCCACCCCACCCCCCGCAACCCCACATGGATTTTTAGCCTTGTTTTGTTGATGGGTAAAATGAAGTACCATTTGCTAGAGTGATTTTCTCAAGATCACACAGGAGACTCTCTCACAGGGCAGAACCCCATGCCACCCACTGTTCCTCTGCAGTGCCCGTGGAACAAAGGTTCAGAGGCCAGGAGGGAGCAGGGGAGCAAGGGGGGCAGGAATGGGGACTGAGTCTACCTTGGTCCTCGTGTAGTGCTGAGCTGATCACGGACATGGGTGTCTGGATAAACAGCTGCAGTTCTAGCTCTCCTCCTGCTTCTGAGTCCTGGCCACTCCCCACTCATCCTTTCCCTTTCCTCAAGTCTACCCTTAGCAGAGGATGGAGCTTCTAGACAAGCCTGGTGCCCTGCCTAGCCACCTCTCACACACAATGCTCGGGACTCAGAAGGCACGGCGGGTTGCAAGCTGCTGGGAAACTGGCCATGGTCACTTCTAGACCACACAGAGGTTTCCACAAATCCCCTAGTCACTGGGGGCAGCCAAGAAGGATAGAGGAATGACACTGCCCTGCAGCGCACACGCAAACACACACACACACACACACACACACACACACACACACACACACACACCCTCCACTGCACCCACACCTCCACATTGCTCTGTCCAGGTTCCAGACCAACCTGATCATCCATCACCTATCCACGCAGCATCCACCATGCCCAGGGCTGAGAGCGGTGGCATTTGGGGGCTGCCCTGCTGGTGCCCTGAAGGAGAAAGTAAACTTGCAGCTGGGGTGGACTGAAACATGCTGGGAACTGGAGTTGCACAGCGTGCATTTCCGTTAAGATGGGACTACAGACTGCCTCGGATGGTGGGGAGCAAGCCTTCTCCCACATTCAACCCCCAGGAGATGATAAGGAGAGAGCCTACCTGCAAGTATCAGTACAGAATGGAAACAAATCCAGAAAAGGCAGGACTCTGAAAGAAGCTAAGTCCTTGAGCCAAACTTAGAAGGAGAAAGGATGAAGGAACACAGGTGAGGAGGAGGAGAAAAGCCTACCAGGGGAAGCCAACACCCATTTGTGAATAAAGGAGAGTTCAGAAGGCACCCTCTCATACCCAAGGATAAGAAATAAGCCAAGGGGAGGGTCCTCACCAGTAGTCTCAGGACTTAGGAGACAGGGGCCAGCCTGGGCTACATAGGAGACAGGGGCCAGCCTGGGCTACATAGCCAGAGAGACCTCATCTCAAAGAATAAAAGAGAAGAAAAAGCCAAGAGGAAGAAAGGGAAGGAGGGAGGAAGGAGTCAAGCAGGCAAGCTAAATAGAAGCCTGGCATATGAGGGTGGGAGGGGGTGGGGGTGGGGGGATGGGGGTGGTAAATCTTCTCACGCACTCACTGTGAGAAGTGCAAAGTCATTCCTGAAAGCACGCATTCACATTCCCTAGGAAAATATAAACCCCCAAGAAGCCTCCAGCGCTTGCTCGGGAGATACGAACAGATTTAGCCCAGGAGAGCTGCCAGGGAGGCGAAACGGGAGCCAAATGAGGAAGGGATGGGCCCGGAAAGAGCTAGAAACACACAAAGGGCAGAAAGACACACTCAGAGGAGTGAACCGCAGGCTCGGTCCTATGGAAAAACTCGCTCCAACAGTGTAGAGTGTAGTAGATCCAGTGGCCTGAAGCTCGGAGACTTAGTTCACTCCCAGAGGACAAATGTGACGAGTCAGAGCCACAGCTAGCAGAGCTGAGGGACAGACGACAAATTAATTAGTTTATTTCTATTTATTTTATTTATTTAGTATTCATTTGCAGTGGAAGCCAGGGCCAGGCTTGCTAGGTAAGCACTCTCCCACTGAGCCACATCCCCAGAACTAGTTTTATTTTTTATCTTTCATTTGTCTGCATTTTGAGACAAGGTCTCACTTGTAGACCAGACTGGCCTCAAACTCACAGAGATCTGCTTGCTTCTACCTCCGGAATGCTGAAATTTGTGGGAGGGTGGGCAGTAGATGTGTGAGATTCTCCAACCTACTAGCCAAAGGATTTCCCTTTCTTTGATATGTGTTCTCTGTGTTGGAGCTGGAACTAGGACCTAGAACCTTCTCTGTCATTGGCATCACCTTGCACATCTTTAGAAAACCAAAAAGAAGCAAACGCAGAACACAGCACAGAGGAAAGAAGATCCACCATCTACTAGGAGGCCTTGAAGCTGGTTTGGCACAGACACACCCTGGGCACAGGGCAGGGGAGTGGGAGGTGGTGCAGGTCTGTGATCCCAGCACTAGAGAGGCAAAAGCAGAAGGACCTCTGCGTTACAGGCCAGCCTGATCTATACAGAAAGTTCCAGGCCATCAAGGGTTACACGCAGGATGGGTAGGGATAGAAAAGTGGAAGGTGCTTGAGGCCCAGAGATGCCAGGGGCTGAGGAATGGGCTCTAAACTGTCTGGAATGCAAATACCAGCAATGAAGACAGAATAAGCCCCAGCAAAACTGTGAGACAGAAAAGAACTGACCTGGAAGTTAGACTGGCAGTCAGTCCCATCAGTGAGTGTGTTCTGGAGGACTGGAAATGGAACCGCATGAAGATTAAAACCTAGAGTACCCACAGCTGCAGAAGGTAGAGGGGCTTGAGCAACAGGAAGTCCAAGTTGGTAGTGGCAGCTAAATTAATGAAAGGCAGCCTGGTGGTTTCCTAAACAGTAAACAGTTTTCTCAGAGTCCCCAAACCCACATTATTTGGTGTTTAGAACAGTGATATCTGTGTCCACCTGTTTACAGCAGAAGTGTCCATAATTATTGCCTGACCTTGGAATCAACCAAGATGTCTTCCCACGGGTGAAATAAACCATGATATGCCCAGTGAGTGAAATAATATTTAGCAGTAAATAAATAAGCTATAAAATGAAAACTATGTGGAAAGGTTGTGTTTGTGGCTGTTGGAGGGTGTGTGTTTGGTATGCCGGAAAGGAGAAGGGAAAGGAAGGGAGGGAGGGACAGAGGGACAGAGGGTGGATGAGAAGGGAAGGTAGGGAAGGTAGGGAAGGAGGGTGGGCAGGGGTTATATGTTTATTGTTTAGTGATAAAAGCTAGACTGGAAAAGGCTCCAGACCCTGTGACACGCTGGTGACAGTGAGAAGATCACTGGTTGCCAGGGTTGGAAGGGAGATGAAGAGACCACGCAATGGTCTCAGCAGGCAAGGTCAGGGCACAGAAGACTGACTCGAGGGCTTTCCACACTCATCCAAGGCCACAGGCAATACAGCCCAGCATAACCCAGCGTTCACTGTGGCCTGGGCAATGGCCGTGTGGGCCACTGGGTGTGGGGTTCAGGCAACAGGGAGTGTGTGTCCCTTGGGAGGTCTCTAAACCTTCCACTCAGCCTGCTGTAAACCAAAAGCTGTTTCAGAAAGTGGAGTTTATTAAGTCATAGCCATCATCGTCACAATCAGCCCTTTCTGAGCTGATCTCTGTAAGTACTAGGACAGTTTTAAAGCCATTTGGGGCTGGAGAGATGGCTCAGCAGTTAAGAGAATTGAAGAGATCCTGGGTTCCATTGCCATAATCCACATTGTGGCTCACAACTGCTTGAAACAAGACATCTTGGACTGAGGGTATAACACACTTGGTAGAGAGCCTATCTAAGGTATGTAAAAGCCCAGTGTTAAAACCATGGTACCACATAAGCTGGATGTGGTGGTACACACCTGTGATCTCACCACCCAAAAGGTAGAGAAAGACAGATCAGGAGTTCAAGGTCATCATTCATTACATAGAGAATTCTAGGTTACCCTGGGCTTCAAACATACCTTGTCTCAAAAAAAAATTAAAAATGCATATATATGCATATTTATGAGGGAAGCACACAAGAATTCAAGGAGGACAGAGGAGTTAGCTCAGTGGCAGAGCAAAGCAAAGTGTCGAGCAAGCACAAAGCCCTGCGTTCCATCCTCAGCTCAGAAAAGAAAAAATTCAAGGAAAGAAAATATAGCTCATTTCTGCCAAGAAATAAAGTATACGCTGATGGTCCCCAGAGTCACTTCCTTGACCCTAAGTGCCAGAACACATGGGATGATGTCCAGCAGATGTAAGGGAGACAGCCACATTCGTCTACACTGAAGGCCACAGAGACTCACAGTGAGCAGGAGCTGGGGGAAGCCAACCATGGTAAGGGCAAACCCCATCTGCAGCACGTCTGCAGCACATCTGCAGCACATCTGCAGCACATCTGCCCTCCATGTCTCCTCTCTGCACCTGTTCTCAACGAGCCCCTCAGATTGTGAGCCAAGATATATCCTCTTAAGTTGTTTTATCAGCATTTTGTCACGACCATGAAAACTGGCAGGCCATCTTCTTCCAAACTGTAGCCAGTATCCAGCATGGGGCCTGGCACACAGCTGGTGGCCAACACACGCCCCATCATGCTGTGCACGGAAGGCCACCAATATAGAAACTGGAGCGCAGCTTCCAAAGAGGGTTTGAATCTGCCAATAGAAGCACACAGAGGCACAAAATGGAGCTACGCTCACTGTCACAGCTAAGAACAAAGCAGGCTTCCAAAGTAACTGATGTTCTTCTCCTACCAGAGATGGGATGTTTAGAAGTGTCAGCAAGAATTAGAAACAGAGTTTGCATTGTTATGTTTTTAAGTCATTAGAAAAGAACACAAAACCGAGCCCACTCAGGCTGTTGAGATGGCTCAGGGGTTAAGAGCACTCACTGCCCTTTCAGAGGACTCAAGCTCAGGTCCCAGCACCCATCAAGTGGCTCACAACACTGGCTCCATGGGATGTGATGCCCTCTGTTGGCCTACACAGGGACCTGCAACACTTGTGACTGTATGGGACTAAAAGTAAAATTGATCTTTAATAAATAGAACTCTCGGAGCTAAGACGAAAGGATGGACTAACCAGAGACTACCCCACCCAGGGATCCATCCCATAGTCAGTCACCAAACCTAGACACTACTGCATTTGCCAGCAAGAGTTTGCTGAAGGGTCCCTGATATAGCTGTCTCGTATGAGGCTATACCAGTGCCTGGCAAATACAGAAGTGGATGCTCACAGTCATCTATAGGATGGAACACAGGGCCATCCAATGGAGAAGCTAGAGAAAGCACCCAAGGAGCTGAAGGGGGCTGAAACCCTATAGGTGGAACAACAATATGAACTAACCAGAACCCCCAGAGCTCGTGTCTCTAGATGCATATGTAGCAGAAGATGGCCTAGTTGGCCATCATTGGGAAGAGAGGACCCTTGGTATTGCAAACCTTATATGCCCCAGTACAAGGGAATGCCAGGGCCAAGATGTGGGAATGAGTGGGTAGGGGAGCAGCGTGGGGGGAGGGTATAGGGAACTTTCGGGATAGCATTTGAAACGTAAATTAAGAAAATATCTAATAAAAAAGTGGGAAAAAAACAAAAAAAATAGAACTCATGTAGTAAAATATTAGTAAGTAAGATGTTACTGAGAGGCGCCTGGCTTGGTGGCGCATGCCTTTAATCCCAGCAGTCGGGAGGCAGAGGCAGGTGGATTTCTGAGTTCGAGGCCAGCCTGGTCTACAAAGTGAGTGCCAGGACAGCCAGGGCTACACAGAGAAACCCTGTCTCGAAAAAAAAAAAAAACAAGATGTTACTGAGAATGGTGTTGTACACCACTAGCCCCATCACTGGGGAGGAAGAAGAAGGTGGATCTGTGAGTTCAAGGCCAGCATAGTCCACATAGCAAGTTCCATGCCAGTCATGGCTATGCAGTAATAAGACCCTGTCTCAAAAAAAATTAAATAATTATGAACTGAAGGCATTTGACCAAAATAGAGACGGGAGACCAGCAAGAAGTCTTGCTGAATAAACCTGATGAGTTGAGTCCAACCACAGGAACCCATGCAAAAGTATAAGGAGAGAAACAACACCAAGAGTGGTCCTCTGACTCCCACATGTTTGCATACATACACACACACCCCATACACACACACACACACACATACATACCACATACACACACCATACACACCATACACACACATCCTATACACACATACATACCATACACACACACCATATACACCTAAGACACATACACACACACCACACACCATACACACACAACATACACACATACACACCATACACATACATACCATAAACACACTCCATACACACCATAGACACACAGACACACACACCATACACACACACATACCATACACACACATACTCACAATAACAAATAAATGTTCTAATTAAAAGAAAAATGAAACCAATGTCTTTGTGATAAAGTGTTAAGTGGTTAAGACCCTCAGTTTGTACCAAAAGAAAGCACGGTTTGCATCTGGGCCGAGAGGAAACATGGGAACGGGGAAGCAGAGTGGAGAGGGAAATGTCAAAGATGTGACAAAGGACAGCAAGCCTCAGATATGAAAAACAGTAGTCAGAGGAGAAAGCGTTCACTAGGGAGCACAGCCATTTTATCTGGAGAAAAGATCAATTCCACAATTCCACAACGAAAATATAACTGCCATGAATTTCCTCATGATGAATAACATAGACTCAGACTCAATAAAAACCAAGCCATCCCAGAGGCAAGCAAGAACAATCTTGCTGCAGAGAAAGAGTGACCTGCTCCACCCAGTTGATGGAAGACACAAGGAGCAAAGATGGACAGACATCAGTGCCTGTGTGCTTGTGTGTGTATGTGCGTGTGTATATGTGTGTGGGTGGGCATGTGTGCATGCATGAGTGTACATGCGTGCATGAGTATGTGCATGATGTGTGTCTGTGTGTGTCTCTGTGTGTCTGTGTGCCTATGTGTCTGTATCTGTGTATCTGTGTCTGTGTGTCTGTGTCTGTGTGTTTCTGTGTCTATGCACATATCCTCATGCATAGGCACATGTCCAGAAGCCAGAGGAAGGTGTCAAGTGTCCTCTGTCAGTCTCTGCTTTATTCCTTCAAGGCAGGATCTGTCAGCCTGTGGTTTGGGTATCTCTTTGGATGTCTGTGTCCACCTTCATCAACACTAAGGTCACAGGCATATGTGGGATTACATGCAGCTTGTCTGGATGGTGCTGTGATGGGAACTTCAGTGCTCAATAGTTCAGCACATGCTCTTTACTGCTGAGCCATCTCTCAGGCCCCAGAGTCTTTACTAGTACTCTGTATAGCTAGCTGCCTTAAAAGACACTTAGGGACTCCACCTGCTGTTTCAAATAAAACGTTTACCATAAACACACATATGCAAATGTATATGCAGGGACCCATCCCATTCACTTTTTCTATAACTCAGTCAATTAAAAATTAATGACAAAAATGTAAGCAAACAAGCAACAACAACAACAACAAAAATGCCCTGGGAAATTTGTAAACAGTCTGCTAAATTATGCTTGGATAAAGAAGTAACAAAACTAAAATTTCGGGACTTGAGGAACCAAATTGCAGCTGTCAAAGTTGTACAAAATCATTTTCAAAGACACTGCATCTGGGAACCCATGAGACTTGGCCAAAGTGGTGCTCAGAGGCAAACTCGAAACAATAAAATGCAGCCATCATTTTAAACTATGCAAACAAAAATTTTGACTTGAAAATATTAACAAAACAAACCTCAGGAAAGATAGCCACAAGAAAATAAGCAGCTGCCAGAAAATGTAAGCAAACAAAATTGAAAAATCCAAGAATTCTGGTTAAGAGAAAGGCAGGGAGAGAGAGTGGGAGCTGTAGACTGTCCAACAGAAAGGCTTCAGAGAAGGAGAAAACAGCAAATTGTCAGTGCTGGGCTAAGGCAGCCTCCCTAGAGCCTCACACCTCAGACACGTTTGCAAGACAAATCAGGCGAAAAGGAAAACTCATGTTTACATGAGCTGGGAAAAAAAAAGTTTATAGAAAAGCCGGTATTTTTCTCTCCACGCTAAAAGGTATTCAATACACTTGAAACCCTAGCTGAAAAAGTAAGTTCCCAAGAAAATACAACTCAGTAAAATGTGAGTCAGACTAGGCCAGCTGTGGGAGATTGGGCTATGGTAGTCAGAATATGTCAGGGAGTAGTCAGGGGATTAGCCTATGGAAGTCAGCAGCGGTCTGTGAAGGCTGTGGCCAGGGGGTTGCAGTTCCAGGCCAGCTTGACCTAGTGAGACTGGATTAAAAACCAACTGAGCTTCCCCACTGCAGACTCCTCCACGGCAGAGTATCCCCTAGAGTACCCAAAGCTGCCTTGATGCTTCAGACTCTACCACGTCAGAGTAACCCCGAGCAGGCTTCACTCAGTGAAGCGGTCCAGTGCCAGGATGGACACCAGTGTCCTCCGCAGATGGAAAAAGGAACTGTGGTAAAACCTACCTTCCCCGCTCCTGGGGTAAACAGCAAGTTTCTGTGTTTGCATACTGCAGAGAAACCTGCACACCCACGGGTGTGCATATGTAAGTGTGTGTGTGTGTGTGTGTGTGCAAGTGTTGGCATGTGTGCTGTGGGGGGGTTAGGTGTAAGGATATGTTTGCACATGTGCAGGCAAGTATGAGGCATGTGTGTTCAGCTAAAATCATGTGTGTTCAGGTGTGGACATGTATACAAGTGGATGCATGGTTGTGAGCTTGCGTATGCACTCATGCATGCATGTAGATATGTGTGGCTAGGTGAGAACACGGGAGTATGTGTGTGTGCATAAATGGAAGTGTGCATGAAGATGCATGAGTATACATGTGCATGAAAGCATGTGTGAGCATGATGCATAGAGATATTTGTATACAGATACTCATAGGTGTATGGGTGTGCTCTTGCACAAATAGGTTGTATGTGTCTGAGTGTACATGAATGTGCATGTTTGCAAATGAGGACAAGAAGGTATGGGGGTGCACGAATGAGTTTGTGTGTGCATTAATGTGTGCATGCATGTACCTGTGAACACGTGGAGGTGTGCATGTGTAGCTGTGTATGGGTAGCACTCCTGTGTGCATGCCCTCTCCTATCTATTTGTTTCCATCTGGTTCTCTGTGCCTGTCCCTGCCATAGCCTCCCCTTTTGCTTTCCATTGGAATCTGGCTCAGCCTTGCTCTGTGTCCCTCTCAGACTCTGCTTGCATCCCCGCTACTGTGTGTCCCTGTCTCCCTCCCTTCTCTGTGGCTACACTGACACTGGGAAGTTGAAACCCAAGACGGGATGCCATAGCACTCCCGTCCACCCAGAGCTACCCACAAGCTGTCCAGCTTCGCTTCCAGAAGCCCAGCTGGGATTCCTCACCCTGTGTCCCTGCCCCAGTTAGCTTCCCCTGGCTGTGATAAACACCATGACCAAAAGCAGCTTAGGGAGGAGAGGGACCTGGAGATGGGGACTGAAGCAGAGGCCTTGGAGGAACACTGCTTACTGGCTTGCTCCCCATGGCTTGCTCAGGCTACTTTATTATACGATCCAGCACCACCTGCCCATGGTGGCACTGCCCACAATTGGCTAGGCTTCCCATGTAATCCATTATGCAGATACATACATACATACATACATATAAATAAATAAAAATAAGAAAGAAAGGAAGAAAAAAAGAAGGAAAGAAAGGAAGAAAAGAAGAAAGGGAGGAAGAAAGTAAGAGAGAGAGAATGAGAGAGGTACTCCTTGCCTACAGGCCGGTCTGATGGAGGCACTTTCTCAGTTGAAGCTCCCTCTTTTCAGCTGCCACTAGCTTATGTCAAGTTGACAAAAAACCCCAACTAGCACATCCCCACCAGGGGCCCTGCACTCACAGCCAAGTTCCCCCCAAATGGCAAGCTTGAACAGTGTGGACAGCCCACCTCTGCATCTGGACCACATTGCCACCCACGTGTAATGGAAAGGCAGCAGGGCCGTATTAATCTCCAGACTGTTCCTAGACAGATTGTGACCTCCCATGCGGCTGACAGAAGGCAGTGAGGAAGCACAGGAAGGAAGTGACACAAAGAGCCTCCCTCGATGCAGTCCTGACTTCCTAGAGAAGGAAGAAAGCCAGGGCTGCCTCCGACAAACAGGAGGGACTTATGAACAGATCTTCTTAGGGCTGGACCTGCCTCTACCAGTGTCCCCACCCAGGCTATTACATCCTGAGACCAGAGAACCTGCCCAAGCCAAGGTCATCTCCTACCCACAGGACACCCCCCCACACTTCCTGAGGACCCCAGGCCTTAGGACAGCAGGGGTTGGTCTCTGCCCTGCAGGTGTTCGCTTGAGCACTTTAGGACAGGAGATGCAAACTGTCAGCTTGCAGGCAGGCGTGGTGGCTGGCATCAGAGGATGGATGCCAGCCGAGGATGGATCTCTTTGAATTCAAAGCCAACCTGGTCTCAGTAGCGAGTTACAGGCCAGCCAAGAGTACTGAGT